>WNYA01000647.1:0-56869 GCA_019512145.1 Engystomops pustulosus
GCAGGTGCTCAGAAGCAGGGCGCCTGGAGCAGGAGGGTGGGGAACATGAAGCCACAAGCAGGTGCTCAGAAGCAGGGAGCTTGGAGCAGGGGGATGCGGAACAGGAAGCCACAAGCAGGTGCTCAGCAGGGAGCCAGGAGTCAGAAGGCAGCAGAAGTTTGGAAGCAGGGTGTGAGAAGGTCAGACGCAGGGGGATCCGTAGCAGGAGTCTAGAGCAGTAATCTGGAGGCAGGAGCAAGGAGCTTGATGTCGGGAGCAGGAGGCCAGGAGCAGGATGTTGGAAAGGGGATCCAGGATTTGGAAGTTACCTGGAAGGAGTCAGAAGGCAGTAGTACGCAGCAGGGTGCTTGGAGCAGTAGGATAGAAGCAGGGGACCAGGAGGTCAGAAGTAGGGGGTCCAGAGCAGTATGCGGGGAATGGGACCAGGAATAGGGAGCAGCAGTCCTGAAGCTGGGGGTCAGAAACAGGGGGCAGGGAGCCATGACTATGGTCAGTAGACTGGAGTAGGTGTTCTTAAGCAGGGATCGGAAGCAGGGGGCCAGAATCATGGTGCAGGGGGTCCGGAGCAGGAGTCTAGAGACAGGAGTAGTGAGCAGGCTCCTGGGAGAAGGAGGCCAAAAGCAAGACATGAGAGGAGACATGAGTTTGGTGCCGGGAGCAGGACGCTAGAAGCAGGGAGCCAGGAGGCCTGAACCAGAAGTCGGGAGACAGTTGTAGGGAGCAGAAGGAGGAGAGCAGGGGGCAGGAGACGGGGAGTAGGAAGCCAGGAGAATGGTGTCAGGAGAAGAGGGTCTGATACAGAAGGAGGGTGCTTGGAGCAGGATGCAGGGGGCATCGAGCCATGACTATGAATTGGGAGACTGGATTAGGAGCAGGGGGCCAGACTCAGGGAGCAGGGGTCCGAAGCAGGGGTAGAGAACAGAGTCCTGGGAGAAGGAGGCTGTAAGCAAGGGGCCTGGAGAAGGTGGTCAGGAATATGGTGCAGGAAACTGGATACAGAAATTGGGAGCCAGGGGGTCGAAAGCAGAGTTGGAGACAAGGGCAGGAGGCTGGGAGTAGGAAGCCAAGAAGAGAACTTTGGAAGCAAGGGGCTCGGAGCAAGAGTTGGGAGAAAAGAGCAGGGAGCAGGAGACTGGGAGTGGGGGCCGGAGTAGTTGGTTGGGCAACAGGAGTAGGGGGTATCCTGGCTGATGGTAGATCTGAGATGAGGTTAGTAAAGATACAAGCAGGGGTTGTATAGCAGGCACCTCCCTGCTCGTTGGTGGTTCCATATAAGAGAGACTCTGTACTGGAGGACTTATCTTGTCTCCAATTATATGTCTTATATAGGGGGCCACTTACCTGTGCTTGCTGCTTTACACTACAGTTTTGCTCATTTTCTAGGGCAGGATATGATTAGGGTTAGAGCTTTACACTGCAGCGCCATTCCTAGGGAAGGGTACAGGCTCAGGCTATAGGGGTGCAGTGCATGTTTTTGGGCTCAGCTTCCTTGGCTGCTCGCTGGGGTTGACGTTGATGAGTTTATCTTATGACATGGGATTAGTGTTACGCACGGCCGCGTCCTGTGTCACACATTCCCTCCAGAACATGAAAGGCTTGGCAGCAGCAGGACACTGTGGCCCTTTGACTTGTAAACATGGGGCCCGGGACATTGTGTCCTGATCACTGCAGGATCCTGGCAGATCTGGACGCCCTCTGAGAGAAGGACAGAAAACTGCATAAAACCTTCTCCTGCAAAATGTTACTATAGTGACTGTATTCTACATAATGAATGTATCACACACATATACACACAGTAATATAACACAGATACAGTATATCACACACAACTATACATATATGCATACACTATAGATACACTCATCTGCACGCTATATATACATATATTTAAATATATATATATATACTACCTCTCAAAAGTTTGGAGCCACCAGCAAAGCCCCCCACACCATCACACCCAACAGTGTCCCCAGCAAAGCCCCCCCCACACCCATCGACACACAACATGTCACCAAGCAAGGCACCACCACGCCATCACCCCCACAGTGTCACCAGCACAGCCCCACAACATCAACCCAACAGTGTCACCAGCAAGCCCCCACAACCATCACACCCAACGTGTCACCAGCAAAGCCCCCCACAACCATCACACCACAGTGTCACCAGCAAAGCCCCCACAATCATCACACCCAACAGTGTCACCAGCACCAGCCCCACAAACATCAAACCCCAGTTGTCACCACAAAGCCCCCCCCACAACCATGCAACACCCAAACAGTTTCCACCACAAAGCCCCAACCCATCACACCCAACAGTGTCACCAGCACAGCCCCCACAACATCAAACCCCAAAGGTGTCACCAGCAAGCCCCCAACACCATCACACCCACAGTGTCACCAGCACAGCCCCCACACCATCAACCAACCACAGTGTCACCAAGCAAGCCCCCCCCACCACCCACAGTGTCAACCGCACAGCCCCCAAACCATCATACCCAAACATGTCCACAGGCACAGCCACCCACACCCATCACACCCAACATTGTCCAGCCCAAAGCCCCCCCCCACCCAACCATTCACACCCCACAGTTTCACCAGCAACCCCCACCCATCACTACACCAACAGTGTCACCGCAACGCCCCCACAACATCAAACCCAACATGTCAGCAAGCCCACCATCCACCCACAGCTTACACACGCCCCCCCACACCCTCACACCCAACAGTGTCACCAGCACACCCCCCACACCCCCGTCCCCACCCCCCCCACACCCAACAGTGTCACCAGCACAGCCCCCCCACACCATCATCCCAACATTGTCACCCGGCACAAGCCACCCACACCGCACTCCCAGACGTGTCACCCAGCAAAGAACCCCCACCAACAGTGTCACCAGCACAGACCCCCCAAACCATACTCCCAACAGTGTCAATCCACAAGCCCCCCCACAACCAAAAGTGTCACCAGCACAGCCCCCCACACCATCACACCAACAGTGTCACCAGCCCACAGCCCCCCCACACCATCTCACCCCCCACGTGTCACCAACAGCACAGCCCCCCCTAACCATCAACCCGAACAGTGTCACCAGCAACCCACCCCCACACCATCACACCCAACGTGTCACCAGCAAAAGCCCCCCACACCATCAAAACCCAACAGTGCACGCAGCACAGCTCCCCAACAAAAATCACACCCAACAGTGTCACCAGTACAAGCCCCACCATCACAACCACCCCAGTCACCAGCATTAGCCTCCCACACCATCCACCCGCAACAGTGTCACAGCACAGACCCCACACCATCACACCCAACAGTGCACCAGCAAACCCCCCACACCACACATCCAACAGTGTCACCAGCAAAGCCCCGCACCACACCATCCAACCAAACAGTGTCAACCAGCACAGCCTCCCCCCCTACAACCCTACCATCACAGCCCAACCAAAAGTGTCACCAGACACAGCCCCCTAACCCATCACACCAACGTGTCACCAGCAAAGCCCCCCCCACACCACCATCACACCCCAACCAGTATGTCACAGTCAAAGCCCTCCGCAACCATCACACACCAACGGTGTTACCAGCAAGCCACCCCCTACACTACCACAAAACAGGGCACCCGCTACGCAAGCCCCCCCCCACCGTCACACCCAACAGTGTCACCAGCACAGCCCCCCCCCCACCATCACACCCAACTAGGGTCACAGCACAGCCCCCTACACCCTCCATACCCAACTGTCAACCCGCACAGCCCTGCCCCGTACACCATCACACCCAACATGTCACCAGCACAGACCCCCCACACCATCACCCACAGTGTCCACAAGCAAAGCCCCCACATCATCCACCCCCAACTTGTCACGAGTCACAACCCCCACAGGATCACCAACCCAACAGTGTCACAAGAGCACAGCCCCCACACTAAAAAAACCATCACAACTCAAGTGTCAAGCAAAGCCCCCACACCATCAGCACCCAACAGTGTCAACCAGCACAGCCCCCACACCATCACACCCACAGTGTACCAGCAAGCAGCCCCCCAACCATCACATCAACAGTGTCAAGCATCAAACCCCCCACGGATCACACACACAACGTGTAACAGAAAAGAGCCCCCCACGCCATCACACCCCCACAGTTCACTAGCACAAACCCCCCACAGGATCACACCCAACAGTGCCACCAGACGCCCCCCCACACCATCACCCCAACGTGTCCAAGCACAGCCCCCCACCATCACACCCCAACAGTGGTCACCAGCACACCCACACAACGCATGCAACACCCACTGTCACCAGCACAACACCCAAACCATCAACCAACAGTGTCACCAGCCAAAGCCCCCCCACCATCACACCCAACAGTGGTTACCACCAGCCCCCCACACCATAACTCAAAGTGTCAACCAGCACAACCCCACAGATCACACCCACACATGTCACCAGCACAGCCTCCCACACCATCACCCCACACAGTGTCACCAGCACAGCCCCCCGACCCCATCACCACCAACTGTCACCAGCACAGGCCCCCCACACCATCACACCAACATGTCACCAGCACGTCTCCCCCAACACAATCACACCACCGTTCAAACCAGTACACGCCCGCCACCCCCATCACACCCCCATGTCACCCATCATAGCCACTCCACACATCACAACCCAACAGTGTACACCAGCACAGGAACCCCCACCCCTCACACCCAACAGTGCACCAAGCAAAGCCCCCCACACCATCACACCAACAGTGTCACCACGTCACTCCTCCCCCCTCATACCCCTACACCATCACACACCAAAAAACACCCAGTGTCACCAGCATCAAGCCCCCCACACCATCCACACCCAACTGTCTCGTTCCCCTAACAGTCCCCCCCCCCAGCCCATCAACACCCAAACCGTGTCCCAGCAGAACTCCGTCAGCTCCCATCAAACCCCTAACAGTGTTCAATTACACTCCCCCCCGTTACACCTATCACACCCACACCGTTCACCGCTACACCCCCCACCACCGTCGACAACCCACAGTGTCCACCAGCACAGCCCCCCCCAACCATGACACCCAACAGTGTCCCAGCACAGCCCCCCTACACCATCATTACCCAACAGATGTCACCGCACAGCCCCCATACGCCAATCACACCCAACAGTGTCAACAGCACGACCCCCACACATCAACCCACAGTGTCCACCAGTCAACAGCCCCCCACATCATCACACCCAACAGTTCACGAATCACCCCCCAGGATCACACACACCACAGTGGTCACCCAGCACAGCCCCCCAACCATCACATCAGTGTCAACAGCACACCCCCACACCTCACCACACCCAACATGTGCACCAGCACAGCCCCCCACACCATCACATCAACAGTGTCAACAGCACAACCCCCCACAGGATCACACCCAACAGTGTTAACAGCAAGAGCCACACCACGCGCCATCACACACCCAACCGTGTCCCAGGCACAAACCCCCCCACAGGATCACACCCACAGTGTCACCACACAGCCCCCCACACCATCAACACCCAACAGTTGTCACCCGCAGCCCCCACACACCATCACACCACAGTGGGTCACCAGGACACAGCCCCCCACACCATCACACCCAAAGTGTCCCCAGCACAGCCCCCCACAAACCATCACACACCCAACAGTGGTCACAAGAAAAGCCCCCCCCCACCATCACACCAACAGTGTACCAGCACCGCCCCCCCAACCATCACATCAACGGTCACCCAGCACAACCCCCCACAGGATACACCCACGTGTCAGCACCAGCACAGCCCCCCACAGCCCATCAACAACCCACAGTGTCACCAGCACAGCCCCACACACATCACACCCAACATGTGCACCAGCACAAGCCCCCACACCATCACACCCACAGTGTCCCACACAGGCCCCCCCCCACACCATCAACACCCACACAGTGTCACCAGCAAAGCCCCCCACACCCATCACACCACATGTGTTACCAGCACAGCCCCCACCCCATCACACCCAACAGTGTCACCAGCACACCCCCCACAATCACACCCAACAGTGTCACAGCAAGCCCCCCACACCATCACACCCAACAGTGTCACCGCACCCCCCCACACCATCACACAACAGTGTCCACCAGCACACCCCACAGATCACCCCCCAGTGTCCCAGACACAGCCCCCCACAACATCACACCCACCGTGTGTCACCAGCAATAGCCCCCCCACACCATCACACCCAACAGTGTCACCAGCAAGACACCCCAACCACACAACAACACACCCAACAGTGTCACCAGCAAAGCCCCCCCACACCACATCACACCCAACAGTGTCACCCAGCACAGCCTCCCCCCCATACACCATCAACACCCAAAGTGTCACCAGCACAGTCCCCCACACACCACACCCCAACTGTGGTCACCAGCAAAGCCCCCCTCACACCATCACACCAAACAGTGTCACGCACAGACCCTCGCAACCATCAACACCACATCACCCAACATGTACCAGCACAAGCCCCCCCCTACACTATCACAACCAACAGTGTCACCCGCTACAGCCCCCCACCACCGTCACACCCAACAGTGTCACAGCACAGCCCCCCCAACCATACAACCCACCAGTGTCACCACACAGCCCCCCTCAAACCATCATCCCAACAGTTGTCACCGCACAGCCCCCCCTACACCATCACTCCCAACAGTGTCACAGCACAGACCCCACACCATCAACCCAAAGTGTCACCAGCACAGCCCCCACACATCAACACCAACAGTGTCACGACTCACAACCCCCCCACACACACCCAACAGCTGTCACCAGCACAAGCCCCCCACACCTCACAATCAAGTGTCAACAGCACAGCCCCCACACCATCACACCAACAGTGTCACCAGCACAGCCCCCCCACACCCATCACCCAACAGTGTCTACCAGACAGCCCCCACACCCATCCCAACACCGTGTCACCACGCACGCCCCCACAGGATCACACCCAACAGTGTTAACAGCAAAGAGCCCCCCAACGCCATCACACCCAACAGTGTCACCAGCACAACCCCCCACAGGATCACACCCAACAGTGTCACCAACACAGCCCCCCACACCATCACACCCAACAGTGTCACCAGCACACACCCACACCAGCACCCACAACCCCCACACCATCACACCCCACAGTGTCACCAGCACAGCCCCCCACACCATCACAACCCAAAGGTCACCAGCAACAGCCCCCCACACCATCACACCCAACAGTTTACAGAAAAGCCCCCCACACCATCACACCCAAAGTGTTACCAGCACAGCCCCCACACCTAACATCAACAGTTCACCCCAGCACACCCCCCACAGACACACCCACACAGTGTCACCAGCAACAGCCCCCACACACCATCACACACACCCAACAGTGTCAACCCAACTCACAGCCCCACACACAACATCAACACCCAACAGTGTCACCAGCACAGCCCCACACACCATCACACCCAACGTGTCCCCCAGCACAGCCCACCCCCCCCACATCACCACAACATTTCACCCAGCACAACCCCCCCCACAATCACACCCACAGTGTTCACCGCACAGCCCCCCACACCATCACATCAACATGTCACCCAGCAAAGCCCCCCCCAGATCCACACCCAACAGTGTCACCAGCACAGCCCCCCCACACATCACACCCAACAGTGTCACCAGCACACCCCACACCCATCACACAACAGTGTCACCAGCAAACCCCCACAGGATCACACCCACAGTGTCACCAGCACAGCCCCCCACACCACATCACAACCCAACAGTGTCAACCCGCACAGCCCCCCACACCAATGCACCACCCAACAGTCTCACCAGCAAAGCCACCCACCACACCATCAAACCCAACAGTGTCACCAGCACCGCAATTCCGTTCCTGACCTCCTGTGCTGCCCATCCTGACCTTCTCCTACATCCCCGATTCCAATCCTGTGCTGCCTTGGCCTATTCCCGACCACGAGTTTGCCTGACAATACTGTACTAAGCCTTGGCTGCCACCTTGGACAAAGTCATGCCTGTGGAAGGACCTGGCCGCAGCAAGTCCAACCCGCTTTGGGGCGGGCTCTGGTGAAAGCCGGGTACTACTTAGATTCCGGCCAAAGGTGTCGGCTTACGTCATTGTCCGCCCTGGTCTAGAGGATCCACTACCTACGATCCTGACAGTAAGTTTCGGCCATGGATCCCGACGAGGTTCCGCTACCTGTTCTAGTGGATCTTGCCACCATCGTGGCTCAGCAGACCCAGCAAGTTGCCTTGCAAGGTCAGCAACTCGGACAAGTGTCCGCTATGCTACAGCAGCAATTGTCATCCCTGCAGCATCTGGTTCCTGCAGTACCCTCCGCTACTGCGGCCGCATTATCTTCTGCAGATATGCAGATATTCGTCTATCTATGCCATCTAAATATGGATCCCAACTCATACCTATGCAGTTCGTCACAGAATG
This sequence comes from Engystomops pustulosus, assembly GCA_019512145.1. Lineage (NCBI taxonomy): Eukaryota > Metazoa > Chordata > Amphibia > Anura > Leptodactylidae > Engystomops > Engystomops pustulosus. The sequence continues at coordinate 8,482 of WNYA01000647.1, forward strand.
GTCTAAAGTGGACATCATCAGTGTCCTGGCATGGGCTACTCCCCTCTGGGACAGGAAAGACCCAGTCACAGCTAATATCACCACCTTCTTTGCCGAGTTCCAGTCCGTCTTTGAGGAACCAGCCCGGGCCTCTTCTGCTGAGACCTTGCGACAAGGGGGCTCATCTGTCGATGACTATGCGGTTCAGTTCCGTACCCTGGCTACTGAGCTGCCTTGGTCGCATCCTTTAAAAAGGGATTGTCTAGTCAGATCAAAGATGCCCTGTCTGCACGGGACCTTCTGTCCAAGCTGAGTGAACTAATCTCTCTGGCCACTCAGATAGACATCCCGTTTACTGAATGCTCTGAGGAGCAACGTCCGGAACATCTGCAAGTCAGGACCCGTTGTCTCCCCCACTTGGCTCCAGTCTCAAAGACCACCTCAGCTGTCTTCCGAGCCTGTTGCAGAGGAACTCATGCAAGTAGATAGAGCTTGTCTATCTCTCCAGGAACGTTCCAGACAAAGACAGGAGAATCTCTGCCTCTATTGTGCCAGCACGGAGCACTTTCTTTCATCTTATCCAGTCCGTCCAAAGCTTACGGGAAAACGCCCGCACATAGGGTTCTTGGGAGAAGCATCCCTAGATAACAGCAAATCTTCTCCTCGTCTGAATGTCCCTGCTCTTCTCAGTTTTGGAACAGGCAACCCGCTTCAAGTCTCAGCCTTCCTGGACTCTGGCTCTGCAGGGAATTTCATGGATGCAGCCTTGGTCTCCCAGCATCACTTTCCTGTGGTTCACCTAGAGAAGCTGCTGGTTATCTCTCCATGACCTGGTCCAGTATCGTACTGAGTCCTTGTCTCTGAAAATCAGGCGTTGCACAAGGAGAGACTGTCATTTTATGTGCTCCCCAGCTCTACGTCCTCAGTGCCTTGTGATCCCTGCCGGATCTTTGTGCATCATAGCCTTAGAGAAAGCTTTCCTGATGTCCTGTGTGATTATCCTGATTTCCTGTTGTGATTCTGTTCCCGACCTGACTCCTGTGCTGCCTGTCCTGGCCTTCTGCTACATCCCGACTCCAATTCCGTGCTGCCTGTCCTGGCCTTCTGCTACATCCCGACTCCAATTCCGTGCTGCCTGTCCTGGCCTTCTGCTACATCCTGACTCCAATTCCGTGCTGCCTGTCCTGGCCTTCTGCTACATCCTGACTCCAATTCCGTGCTGCCTGTCCTGGCCTTCTGCTACGACCCCGATTCCAATCCTGTGACCTCCTGTCTGTTCCTCGACCACGAGTTTGCCTGACGAATCTGTACTATGCCTTGCTGCCACACGGACAAAGTTGCTGTGAAAACGACCTGGGTACCACGCCGCTGGCTCTGAAAACAAGGTGCACTTAGATTCCGGGTCCAGGTGTTGGCTGACGTCATCGATGTGGTGGTCCAGAGGATCCACTACCTCTGATCCTGACACTCTTAACAGTAGCCACCGGTGTTCATTTCTTCTGTATCACAATGCTAGAAGAAGGGGACCAAAGGGACCAATTACAATCTCTTATTGCGTGGTAATAAAAACACAGCTCCTCATGAGGTCAATGACTCTTTATGACAGTGAAAGCTATAACTCCTTGGGGTGTAGCTGGAAACCCTAGAGCTCCTCCCCTAGATCCTGCTCCTGGGATCTAATGTTGTGCCCCCTCATCCACTGCTCTCTACTATTTGCTGTACCTTTTTTTTGTTATTTGGTCGGAACTGGACTAGGGGGTTTGAGGAGGTGGATTCTGTTCGTCCTTAGATTTTAATTCTGCAACTTAAAAATTTTGTAAAACAAAATTCCTTCAAGTGTAAACCTGAGACATGCTATAAGAAACTCATGTCTAATAGCATGAAGTTAGCATCTTCCATCATCTTGTGTTCCCTTAATGGTCTCTAAGGTAGAGATAGATGTAGAACGCACAAGGCGGAGGAAATCAACTTCTGCAATGGCCCACATTTTTCAAAAACATGCAGTGTGCACTATGCACACTGTGTTGTGTACTACGTGCAGTGTCCTGTGTACTATATGAATGTGTACTAATCTGCATGGTGTGTGCTATATGTGTGTGGTCAGGAACAGGGGTAGTTGACCCATGGACCACCGCGGACGATGAACGTAAGCCGATCACTGGACCGAGTCAAGTGGTAGCCGATTTTCATCAGAACACACGACCCAAAGCAGGTTGGACTTTCGTGGCATGGTACCACCAGGTCATTCCACAGGCCCGACTCTGTCGTAGTGGTGGCCAAGGCATGTACAGAATCATAACGGCAAACTTGTGGTCGGGACAGCAGAAGGTCAGGACACGCAGGTCAGGATCGGAGTCAAGAACGGAATCAAGGTCAGAACGAGAACTCAGGATAATCGCAAAGGGGCATGGAAGAAAGCTTACTCTTAGGCATAGAAGCACAAGATCCGGCAGGGGACTAGGAAGGGGCTGGCTATTTAACAGAATGGCAGCCGTCCAGCGCCACTTAGCGGCCACTGGCCCTTAAATTTACAGAGCGGCACACACGCACCCTAGGAGGCGGGGATGCGCACACCGAGCCCGGGAGACGCGCTGGGACAGGGAAGTTAAGTGAGAATGCTGGCAGCCCGGGGAGCACACAGAGGCACTGGGTGTGACTGGGAACCGAATCATGGGTCGCAGGGGCACTGTGACGTGTGTATGCAATATCCTGTGTTAGTTGCAGAGGCGGCCAATTCAGGATTTGTGGCACATATTCTTCATGAATCATGAATTGACCCAAGGTCCGCTTTTGCACCGGAACCCCTTTCAGTGCAGAATTTTGTGTTGTGTCGTGTGCAGCTGCGCCAAGTCTGATAAATACAAGTGGCAAGCAGTTTACATGAAAAAATAGGTTTGGGCCTTATGCTGTGATGGATTGTTTTTCTAGGTCGTGAGGGGCTCACAGAGGGCACAGAGGTGCGATTCCCTCCCCACGTGGACGCCAATGTTTTTGGCTGTGGATAATGCCAGATGTCCTACACCCATTAGATCTTGGTAGTCTCTGATAACTTTTTTCGTAACATAGTCTCTGTATGCGCCCTCACCCTTTCGTGGTTGAAGGCAGGGGCGTATCTAGGTTGGAGGCAGCCCATAGCAGTGCAATGACCCCTATGTCAGGGGCCCTCATCTGACCTGAAAACTCAAAGGGAGGATGTGACCATCATTACATATACATGTGACCATTGACATTTGTGTGTAATATGCTGATGATATGATGTTATGGTGTGTACTACCACAGTGAGTATAGAAATAAGTATATTGTTTGAAGGGAGGGGGGGCCTCATTCGAGCCCTATGGGATCCTGCCTCTCTAGTTACGCCACTGGGTTGAAGCAAGTCTTGTTATCGAGGAACTAGTCTTATTTGTTCTTGTTCTCAGGGCGGAGGCTGGTCAAACGAGAGGATCAGAGCAGGTCGAGTCGGGACAGTTTTGAGGGAGGCCAGTCCGGAATGCCCCCCTCCTGCCCTCGTTAGCTCCCCGTTGATATAATCTCCTAATAACATATCGAAGGTCAGTTGCTAAGGGAGCTGCCGGTGCCAGGATAGGCAGGCAGTCCTGCCCTTGTCAGAAGCACAGTTGTATAATGCAATCAACATAATCCCCACCCAACCCCAACATCCAAATTATGATCCATGGAGACACTTGTTTGCCAAAAGTCATCCTCTTCTGTCACTTCAGCCACCAAGGCAAATTTCAACCAGATTTCCACAAACTATATGTCCTTCTTAGATCCCTGGCACTGTTATATGTCCTTCTTAGATCCCTGGCACTGTTCTCTGTCCTCCTTAGATCCCTGGCACTGTTATTTGTCCTTCTTAGATCCCTGGCACTGTTATGTGTCCTCCTTAGATCCCTGGCACTGCTATCTGTCCTCCTTAGATCCCTGGCACTGTTATCCTGGCACTGTTATGTGTCCTCCTTAGATCCCTGGCACTGTTATGTGTCCTCCTTAGATCCCTGGCACTGCTATGTGTCCTCCTTAGATCCCTGGCACTGTTATGTGTCCTCCTTAGATCCCTAGGAGAGTTTTGGGATTTTAAAACCAGTATATTGGTCGCGCTGCTCGTTGTATAGTTTTTTTGTGTGGACCTTAGTGATGCATATGAATCGCAATTGGTCTGCAGACAGATTTAAATTTTTTTTCAATGAACAACATTTAATACATCATAGATTCTGAGTACAAAGTATCAATATAAAATATATAAGAGAAAATGGACAACGCGTTTCGGGGCGGGATTGGCCCCTTCTTCAGGTCCGATGGTTCTGTAACATGTAAAAATCGTAAATCGTAACTATAGTCGTTACTGTTAAAATGTTATTAACAATAATAGATAGTAAATATATAAGAATATTAATCAGTACATAAAAAGATAAAAAACGGTAAAAAGCATCAGTTGTAGGTGTACATATGACCAGTACTAAATTGGTGTAGTTCAAACAAATAAATTCGTGATTCATACACAGACATTCTGAATTAGTCACTTCATACAGATTGGTATACAAATTTTAAGGAGACAATTTTTTTTTTTTTTTTTTTTTAAATATTATGTAGACTTAATAGAAGTATAAATATATATATATCAAAAAAGGTATGTAAAAATGGGACTGACCTCTCTGTACTTTAGTTTGATTGCTGGTGAGAGGGGAATAAACCAGGCATGACCGCGTTCTTGTGTGCAGTCTCAGGTACGGAAGCCGGTCCTGTACGTGTCTCCACCTGGCTACGGGGGCGGTCTTGTAAGCGTCATCCAGGTAGTTGGGGCCCAGTCTTGTCAGTGTCTCCAGGTAGGGGGCCGTCGGTAGTCTCTCCAGGTATCGGGGGCCTCGGTATGGTAGTTGTGTATTAGCAGGTAACTTGCGGGGCTTGGTCTGTATCTCTCCGGGTACGTGTGTCCGTGGTATGTAGTTGTGTCTCGCGGGTAGGTGGCAGGTCTGGGTCGTCTATCCAGTACTGGGGGCCATCGTCATGTGTACGGTCTCATTGAGGTACGGGGCCGGTCTGTAGTGTCTTCAGGATATCGGTGCGGTCTGTAGTGTCTCCATGGTATGGGAGCCGGTTCTTCTTGCTCGGTGTCATCCAGTACGGGGCCTTGGGTCTGGGAGTGTCTCAAAAAAGGTACTTGCGCGGCAGATTCTGTAGTGTATGCTATCTCCACTGGTAGGGGCCGGTCGTGGTCTTCCGGGTCCGGTGCCGGCGGGTATGTAGTGTCTACGGGTACGGGGCAAGGCAAGTCTGTAGTCTCTCCGGTACGGGGGACGGTCTGTTAGTGCCTCCCAGGTACTGGGGCCGGTCTGTAGTCTCTCCAGGTGCCGGCGGCCGGTCTGTGTGTCTCAGGTACGGGGAGGGTGTGTAGTGTCTCCAGGTCCGCGGCGGAGCGTCGGTGTAGTTCTCCGGGTACGGGGTCCCTGGAGAGTTGTAGTGTCTCAGGTTACCTGGGGAGAGGAAGGTCCTGCCGGTCATCTGGTTCATGATTCGTACGGGGCATTGTGTCTGTACGTGTCCCAGGTACGGGGGTCGCCCGGGATTTAGTAGGCTCCTGGTTACAGGGCATGGGGTCGGAGAGTGTTCAGGTACGGGGGACCTGGGTCTTGTAGTGTACGTGGTATGGGGCCGGGCTGTTATGTTCAGTTTGTTCCACGGGTCCGGGCCGGTGCATGTATGTGTCTTCTTTGGTATTCTTTTAGATGATGTCCGCCGTGATCGTGCTGAAATTTCTCTAGGGTTTCCGGTGGTCTCTCTTCAGAATCTCTCTCAGTTGGTTTGCTAACAGAAGAAATGTCATTGTACCGAAGAACAGGGGACATACTGACCCACTCACCACGTTGCTTAGTAGCTGTAGAAATGAAGTCAAGAAGTATCCGCGACTATTGATTGTAGGATGTTGAAGAGCTTTTGGACTTGATGGAAATAGGCCGTTGTCACTCCATTTAGCCTTTTTATACTGGCAAGGTGTTCGTCTATGTGTGTTGTGGATGGCAGCATTCTTCGATCAGATGCAACCGTATCATATATTTTACCAACTATCCACTCTCCAGCAGTTCATGGAAGAGACGGCGTGAGTGGCCACTCGAGTAAAAGTCATTTATCAAGCTTCTACACGTTCCAAGTTTGAACTATTATATCAGGCGTCTGTACCATGTGTAACTTCCCCATTTGCGCTGTGTGTTTGGTACGAGTGGCAAATTTTGTGGCGAGTGCCTGGATGAGGCGTGGTGCTCGGGGGGTATAAGAGGGGGTCAGTGGTGCGAGCTGGTTGGGTGATTATGACCCTGCTTGGCTCTTGCTGCACGTGACAATTTGTGGGCGAGGCACACGTGAAAGAATACCTACTCTGATTCAATGAACCAACATGATTTTAACCGCTTCGCATGGTGACATACAGATCCATAGTAGTTAAGTGGTCGTTCTTGTCCCGCTGTCGGGACACACGAACGTGTTGGAGACATACATAGAGCATCTACAGTGTCCCCATGTCCTTGTCTGCACAATAATTACCTGTAATCCTGATTAGCTTCAGGCTAATGCATATGCTAGTTGCGTGTGTGGACTGTTTGGAAGGGACAATCAGTTATCACTGATTGACCAATCCCCAGGGATATCGTGGGACACATAGCAGTGCCTGGGCGCAGGAATCTAAGGGGACACATCACAGTGCCAGGGGGGATATGCCGGGAGGACACTAGCAGCTTGCCAAGGGAGTAAAAGGAGAGACAACTCTTAGCAGTGCGCCACGCGGATCTAAGGAGGACCACAATAACACTCGGTCCATGGGGCGGCTAAGGCGGACACATAGCACCAGTGACAGGATCCACGGTAGATCACATGACTAACAGTGCCCAGGGATCTAAGGAGAGTCACAGTAATCAGTTGCCAGGGCCCAAACACGGGTTAAGGTCTGGACACATAGCGAGTTGCCGGGACTCTCAGGCGACACATAAAACAGGCCCGCTCTACGGAGACACGAGCGCAGTGCCAGGGATCTAAGGTAGCACATAACAGTGCCAGGTAATCGTACCGGATGGTCACATAACCGTGCGCCCGGGATCTAAGGAGGACACATGCAGTGCCCAGGGATCTAGGGGGGACACATAGCAGTGCCAGGGAGAATCCTACAGAGGAACACATTAACGTACTCGTGCCGGGATCTTAGAGGAGCACACAGTGAACAGAGTTGCCAGCGATCTAAGGAGGACACTAACAGTGCCAGGGGCATTCCTACGGAGGAACCATAGCAAGTGCCGGGCTTGTAGTGTAGCACACATAAGCATCAAGTCGCACGCGTGAGTCTAAGGAGGACACATAACAGGCCCGGGCTTTTAAAGGGAGGCGCCACCATCCAGGCCGGCACACAGCTCTAAGGCAGGACACCCATTAAGGCGAAGTGCCATGGATCTGAAGGATGTGTACGAACATATACCAGTTCCAGGAGATATAAGTGCGGGACACCATATCGGCGTGACTCACGCGCACCGTGACGTAACGGCCACGTCGAACACCTAGCGCAGTTGCCAGGGCACGCTAAGGAGGAACCCATAAACAGTGCCAGGGTCTACGGGGACACATAGCAGGGAATGCCACCAGAGCGGGCAGTATAGAGGGAGGACACACGAATGGCGGAAGTGAATGTGAGCGGACTAAGGATGCGGATGACAAATAGCAGTGCCAGGGTACTGTTCACCGGCCGGCGGTGGTCAAATAACAGTGCCAGGGATCTAAGGAGGGAGCATAGCCGATGCCAGGGATCTAAGGAGGAACACTAGAGTGCCAAGGGATCTAAGGAGTGCACATAGCAGTGCCAGGGATCTAAGGATACATGACCGTGCAGGGATCTAGAGGCCTAGCACATGATCAGGAGACCGTGCATTGCCAGGACTAAGGAGGACCATATTCAGACTGTGGACCAGCATGCCAGGGAGCTAAGGAGGACACATACGCCAGGCGACTAGGGTACATATAGGCAGGACAGGAACACATAACGTGCAGGGATCTAAGGAGGACACATAGCAGTGCCAGGGATCTAAGGAGGACACATTGCAGATAGCGTAGTGGAGCAGCCAGATGAGCTCAGGCGGGTGCACCCGCCTGCGCGGGGTCCGACGGTGATTTCATAGGCTTTGGCCACGCTAGACAGAGTGGTGTCTGACCCGACGGGACTCAGGACGGATCCCACCCTCTAACGGTTGCTTTTTGCCGGTGGATCTAAGGCGGTCACGGGTGGTAAAGCGGGGCCTTCAGCCGGTTCATGATTTCTCGGACGTCTCCCGACCGAATCAACACACGTGCCACGGGCGCTCTTCCGAGAGAGGCCACATAGCAGTGCCAGGGCTCTTTAAGGAGCCACCTCTCAGGCCACAGGGTGCAAGGGGCCTCAGGGGGACACCTTACACCTGTGCGGCTTCCGTGGGGAGACACACGGACGGCTTCTGGTGACACTACACGGTGATCTAAGGATACGAAGCCACATCGAGCTGCGTGCCGCAGGGATTCTACGGAGGGACACCATAACAGTGACAGGGATCGAGAGGCACCTAGGCGCACCACAGTCAACGGTGTATGGGACACGAGGAGGCGTAAGGCGGACACACATCAGCAGTGCCAGGGATTAAGGAGAGGGCGGACAAGCCACGCTCTCACATACACTGGCGTGGCAGGGGCCATCTACGGAGGACAATAAGCCGCGCAGTCGCCACGGGTCTCTAACTGGAGGTACACATAGCAACACCACTGTAGCCTGCACCCGGGAAAATAAGGACGGAGCACCTATCTTGGTGCCAGGGCTCTTAAGGAGGCCACATTGCACGCTGCGGGCGTGATCTGTTAAAGCAGGACCATTAAGACATGGAGCCATACAGCGGAGTGAATCTTAGAGTGCGGGCACCCATGAGCTCCTGGCTGCACAAGGCAGCACTCTAAGGATGGACACCAACGAATAACGCAGTGCCGCAGGATGCCTAGGAGGAACATCGCAGGCCGGAGCTAGAGGAACGGACACCTAGACACAGCGCGACCTCAGGGATCTATCTCGGCGGAGTCACATAAACTCCGTGGCCAGGTTTCTCCTGTAAGAGGATCAAACAATAACGGTGCCCGGCGGACGCCAGCACAGAGGACCCATAGCGCAACGGCTGCCAAAGTGTCGATCATAAGGCACCGGACAGATACAGTGCCCAGGGACTCTAAGGAGACACATAGCAGCGTTGGCCCAAGGGGGATCCTGGCAGTGGGACATAATAGTCAGTGACCAGGGATGACTAAGAGAGGGATACAATACACGTGCCAGGGATCGCAATGGGACGCGCACCGGCACGCGGCCTCGCGCTGGGCCAGGGATCTAAGGCGGACACAGCGCAGTGCCAGGATCTAATGAGGGACACATAACAGGCAGGGATAGTATAAGGGGGACGACCATAGCGTGCCGGGATCTAAGGAGGACACAATATAACGGTGTCAGGAGATCTAAGGGATCCTATAAAATATGTACCGTCTCCTTCCTATATGTACTAAGAGTCTCCGGCTCCCATATCTACTAAGAGGCTCCGGCTCCCATATCTACTAAGAGGCTCCGGCTCCCAATTTTGCTAAGAGGCTCCGGCTCCCACATCTGCTATGTGGCTCTGGCTCCATCTCATATCTACTAAGAGGCTCCGGCTCCCATATCTGCTAAGAGGCTCTGGCTCCCATATCTACTAAAAGGATCCGGCTCCCATATCTACTAAGAGACTCCGGCTCCCATATCTACTAAGAGGCTCCGGCTCCCATATCTGCTATGTGGCTCCGGCTCCCATATCTACTAAGAGGCTCCGGCTCCCATATCTACTAAGAGGCTCCGGCTCCCAATTTTGCTAAGAGGCTCCAGCTCCCACATTGCTATGTGGCTCCGGCTCCCATATCTGCTAAGAGGCTCCGGCTCCCATATCTACTAAGAGGCTCTGCCTCTCATATCTGCTATGTGGCTCCAGCTCCCATATCTGCTATGTGGCTCCAGCTCCCATATCTACTATGTGGCTCCGGCTCCCATATCTGCTATGTGGCTCCGGCTCCCATGCTCTTAGATCCCTGCGAACTGTTTAGGTCATTCTTAGATCCTGGCACTGTTCTTGTCCTCCTTAGATCCTGGCACTGTTATTTGTCCTTCTAGATCCTGCAATGTTATGTGTCCTCCTCAGATCACTGGCATTGTTATCTGTCCTCTTTAGATCCCTGGCCACTGTTATTAGGTCCTTCTTAGAAATGGCACTGTTATGTATGTCCTCCTTAGATCACTGGCACTGCTATGTGTCTCCTTAGACCCTGGCAATGTTATGTGTACTCCTTAGATCCCTGGCACGGTTAGTGTTCTCCTAACATCCCGGCACGGTTAGTGGCTCCTTGATCCTGTCACTGCTATGGTCCTCCTTAGATCCATGGCAATGTTATGTGTCTCCTTAGATCCCTTGCACGTTATGTGTCCTCCTTAACCCCTGAAACTTGCCTATTTGTCCTCCTAGAAGCCCTGGCATATATGTGTCCTCCTTGAGATCCTGACACTGCTATGTGTCCTCCTTAGATCTCCCTGGCAATGTTAGGCGTGTCCTCCTTAGCCCCCTGACACTGCTAGTGTCATACTTAGATCCCTGGCACTGGTTAGTGTCATCTTAGATCCCTGACACTGCTATGTGTCCCCTCCTTAGATCCTGGAAAAAGTATGTGTCACTCCTTAGACCCACTGACACTGCCTAAGTGTCTCCTTAGATCCTGGCACTGTTTTGTGTCCTCCATAGATCCCTGGCACTGTAATATGTCCTCCTTAGATCCCTGGCATTGTTATGTGTCCTCCTTAGATGCCTGGCACTGCTATTTGTCCTTAGATCCCTGACTCTGCTATGTGTCTACCTTAGATTCCTGCCACTGTTATGTGTCCTCCTTAGATCCCTGGCACTATTATATGTCCTCCTTAGATCCCTGGCACTGTTATGTGTCCTCCTTAGATCCCTGGCACTGTTATATGTCATCCTTAGATCCTGCACGTTATATGCGTCCTCCTTAGATGCATGGCACTGTATGTGTAATAGATCCCTGACTCTGCTATGTGTTCTACTTATATCTGCTGGGAATTGTTAGTGTCCTCATAAATATCTGGCACGTTATTGATGTGCCTCCTTAGTCCCTGGACATGCCTATTTGTCCCCCTTAGATCCCTGGCACTATTTTATGTCCTCCTTAGATCCCTCGTACTGTTATGTGTCCTCCCTAGATCCCTGGCACTGTAATGTGTCCTACGTACAACCCTGGCACTGTTATGTGTCCTCCTTAGATCCCTGGCACTGTTATATGTCCTTCATATAAACCTGGCACTGTTATGTGTGCTCCTTAGACCATCGGGACACGTTATATGTCCTTTATAACCTGGCAATTGTTTAGTGTACTCACTCCTAGATCCCGGAACTGTTAGTGTCCTACGTATAACACTGGCACTTGTTTGTGTCCTCCTTAGATCCCGACACGTTATCGTCCTTCTTCTAAAAACTGGACGGTTAGGGTCCTCCTTAGATCCCTTGGCACTTTCAGGGTCCTCCTTAGATCCCTGGCACTAGTTACTGTCCTCCTTAGATCCCTGGCACTGTTATGTGTCCTTCTTATAACCCTTTCACTGTTTTGTGTCCTCCTCAGATCCCTGACACTGTTAAGTCACCTCCTTAGATTCCTGGCACTGTTATGTGTCCTCCTTAGATCTCTGGCACTATTATGTGTCCTCCTTAGATCCCTGGCAATGTTATCTGTCCCCCTTAGATCCCGGCACTGTAGTGACCTACCTTAGATCACTGGCATGTTTTGTGTCCTCCTTGATCCCTGGCAACTGCTAGGTGTCCCTTAGGTCCTGACACTGTATAGGTCTCCTTAGACCTGGCATGGTATGTGTCCCCTTAGATCACTGGCAAGTTATATGTCCTCCTTAGATCCCTGAAACGGGTATTGTGACCTCCTTAGACCATGGCACGGTAATTGTCCTCCTTAGATCCCTGGCACTGTTATAGGTTCATCATTAGATCCTGACAATGTTATGTGACTCCTTAGATACTGTCCTGTTATGTGTCCTCTTGATCCCTGGCACTCTTAGGTCATACGTAGATCAATGGCACTGTTATGTATCCTCTTAGATCCACTGGCACTTTAATAATCCTTCTTATAAACCTGGCACTGTTATGTGTGCCTCATTAGATCACTTGCCACTGTTATGTGTCCTCCTTAATAAATGTCCACTGCTAGGTCCTCCTTAGATCCCTGGCACTGTTATATGTCCTCCTTAAGATTCACTGCACTGTTATGTGTCCTCCTTAGATGCCTGGCACTGCTATGTGTCCTTAGATCCCTGACTCTGCTATGTGTCTACCTTAGATCTGTGGCACTGTTATGTGTCCTCCTTAAATCCTGGCACTGTTATGTGTCCTCCTAGAGCCATGACAGGCTATTTGTCCCCCTTAGATCCCTGGCACATTGTATGTCTCCTTAGATCCCTCGTACTGTTATGGTCCTCCCTAGATACCTGGACTGAATGTGTTCCACGTACAACCCGGGCAATGTTATGTGTCCTCTTAGATCCCGGCCCACTGTTGTATGTCCTTATATAAACTGGCACTCGTTTATGGGATCCTTAGATCCCTGGCACCTGTTATATGTACCTTCTAAAACTGGCACTGTTTATGGTCCTCTTAGATCCTGGCCAATGTTATGGTCCTACGTAATAACCCTGGCACTGTATGTGTCTCCTTAGATCCTGACACTGTATATGTCCTTCTTCTAAAAACTGGCACTGTTGTGTCCTCTAGATCCCTGGAACTGTTATGTGTCCTCCTTCGATCCTGGCACGTTGATCTGTCATCCTTAGATCCCTGGCAGTTATGTGTATTCTTATAACCTTCAATGTTTTGTGTCCTACTCAGATCCCTTGGACATGTTAAGTCAACCTTCATTAGTTCCTCTGGCACTGTTAGTGTCTCCGTAGATCTGGCACTATGATGTGTCCTCCTTAGATCCTGCATGTATCTGTCCCCCTGTAGATCCCTGGCAGTATGTCACCTCTTAGATCCCTGGCCTGTTTGTGTCCTCATAGATCCCTGCACTGATATGTGTCCTCCTTAGATCCCGACACTGTTATAGGTCCTCCTTAGATCCCTGGCACGGTATGTGTCACTCCTAGATAACTGGCACTGTTATATGTCCTCGTAGATCACTGACAATGTATGTGACATCCTAGACCATGGCACTGTATGTGTCCTCCTTAGATCATGCAATGTTATATGTCCTCCTTAGATCCCGACACTGTTATGTGGACCCTCCTTAGATCCTGGCACTGTTATGTGTCCTCCTTAGATCACTGGCACTATTATTGTCATCCTTAGATCCCGGGCACTGTTATGTATCCTCCTTAGATCCCTGGCACTGTTATATATCCTTCTTATAAACCTGGCACTGTTATGTGTCCTCCTTAGATCCCTTGCACTGTTATGTGTCCTCCTTAGACCCCTGTCACTGCTATGTGTCCTCCTTAGATCCCTGGCAATGTTATGTGTCCTCCTTAGATCCATTGACATGTTAGGTGTCCTCTTAGACCCCTGAACTGCTATTGTTCTCATTAGATCTGGCACGATTATGTGTCTTCCTTAGATCCCTGACATGCTATGGTCCTCCTTAGATCCCTGGGCAATGTTAGGTGCCATCCTTAGATTTACCTGGAACTGTTATCTGTCATCTGTAGATACCGGCACTTTATGGGTCCCCTCCGATCACTGGCATGGTTATCTGTCCTACTTAGATCCCTGGCGCTGTATGTGTCCTTCTTACGATTCCCTGGCATGCTATGTGTCTCCTAGATCCCTGCGACAATTTTATGTGTACCCTCCTTAGATCAATGGCACTGTATGTGTCCGCCTTAGAATTCCCTGGCACTGTATGTGTCCTCCTTAGCTCCTGGGCACTTTTATGTGGTCCTCCTTAGATCACTGGCACTGTTATTGTGTCCTTCCTTAGATCCCTGGCATGTTATGTGTCCCTCTTAGATCACTGGCATTGTATGTGTCCTCCTTCATACCTGGCAATGCAGTGTGTTCTCCTTGGATCCTGGTACTGTATCTGTCTCTTAGACTCCTGGCACTGATAGTATCTCCTTAGATCCCTGGCACTGTTAGTGTCCTCCTAGATTCATGGCCCCTGTTATCTGCAGCTTTGGAATCCCTGGCACTGTTATGTGTCCTCTCAGATCATGGCATTGTTATTGTCCTTCTTAAATCCATGGCCAATGACTAGGTGTCCTCCTTAGATCCCTGGATGTTATGTGTCCTCCTAGATCCTTGGCACTGTTAGTGGTCCTCCTTAGATCCCTGGCCATTGTTATGTGTTCTTCTTAGATCCTGGCACTTTTTGTAGCCTTCCTTAGATCCATGGCAATATTATGTGTCCCTTCTTAGTCCCTGGCACAGTTATGTGTCCTCCTTAGAATCCCTGGGCACTGTATGTGTCCTCCTTAGACCCTGGCATTGGTCATGTGTCATCCTTCGATCACCTGGCACTGCTATGTGTCCTCCATTGGATCCACTGGCACGGTATGTGTCCTCCTAGATCATGGCATGATGTGTCCTCCTTAGATTCCTGGCACTGTTATATGTCATCTTTAGATCCCTGGCACTGTTTATGTGTCCTCCTCAGATACCTGGCACGTATGTGTCCCTTCTTAAGATTCCTGCACTTTAGTGTCCTCCTTAGATCCCTGGACTTTTATGTGCTCCTTAGATCCCTGGCACTGTTATGTGTCCCCTTAGATTCCCTGCATGTATGTGTCACCCTTCGATCCATGGCAATGCTATGTGTCCGTCCTTGGATCCCTGGCATGTTATGTGTCCTCTTAGATCCAAAGGACTGCTATGTGTCCTCCTTAGATCCCGCACTGTTACTGTGTCATCGTAGAGCCCTGGCACTGATAGTGTGCTCTTAGATCCCGGCACTGTTGTCTGTATTCTTTAGATTCCCTGCAAGTTGTATGTGTCCTCCTTAGATCACTGGCACTGTTATATGTCCTCCTTAGATTCCCTGGCACTGTTAGTGTCCTCCCTTATATCCCTGGCAATGTTATTGGTCCTCCGTAGATCCTGGAAATGGATATGTCCTTCTTAGATCCCTGCACTTGGTTATGGTCCTCCTTAGATCACTGGCACTGTTAGTGTCATCCTTGATCACTGGACTGCTTTGTGTCACTTCCTTAGTATCCCTGGCCTGTATGTGTCCTCTTAGATCCTGCATGATGGTCCTCCTTAGATCGCTGGCACTGTTATGTGTCCTCCTTAGATCGCAGGCCACTGTTATGGTCCTCGTAGATCCCTGGCACTTTTATGTATCCTCATTAAGATCACGGCACTAATTTGTAGTCATTTCGTAGGCATCCCGGCACTGTTATGTGTCCTCCTTAGATCCATTGCATGTTTGTGTCCTTCTTAGATCACTGGCATTGTTATGTGTCCCCTTTCGATCCCTGGCCTGCTATGTGTCCTCCTTGGATCCCTGGCACTGTTATGTGTCCTCCTTAGATCCCTGGCAATGCGATGTGTACCTCCTTAGATACCTGGCACGGTTATCTGGTCCTTTCTTAGAATCTGGGACTGTTATCTGTCATCTTTAGCACCATGGCATGTATCGTCCCTCCTCAGATCACTGGCAATGCTATGTGTACTCACTTAGATCCCTGCACTGTTATGTGTCCTCCTTAGATCTGCAAGGTTATTGTCAATCTTAGATCCTGGCATGTTATCTGTCCTCCTAGATCCCTGGCAAGGCTATGTGTCCCTTAGAATCCCTGGCACGGGTCTGTGTCCTCCCAGATCCATGGCACGTTTATGTGTCCTCCTAGATCCCTGGGCACGTATGTGTCATCATTAGATCCCCTGGCATGTTTAGTGACCCTCCTTAGATCTGGCCACTGTTATGTCGACCTCCTTAGATCCCTGGCACTGCTATGTGTCCTCCATGGATCCATGGCCCTGGCACTGTTAGGTGTCCTCCTTAGATCACTGGCACGGTTATGTGTACTACCTTAGATCCCTGGACTGTTAGGTGTCCTCCTTAGACCCTGGGCACTGCTATGTGTGACTCCTTGATCCCTGGGCACTGTTGTGTCATCTTCTAGATTCCCTGGCACTTTAGGTCTCCGGGAGATCCCCGGACTGTTATAGTCCTCCCTTAGATGCATGGCAATGTTATGTGGTCCCTCCTTAGATCCTGGTCAAATGGATGTGTCCTCCTTAGATCACTGGCTGGTTATGTGTCCTCCTTAGATCCCTGGCACTGTTATGTGTCCTCCTTAGATCCCTGGCACTGTTATGTGTCCTTCCTTAGATCCCTGGGCAGTCTATGGTCATCATTAGATC
Source organism: Engystomops pustulosus (assembly GCA_019512145.1). NCBI lineage: Eukaryota > Metazoa > Chordata > Amphibia > Anura > Leptodactylidae > Engystomops > Engystomops pustulosus. Next base: position 24,897 of record WNYA01000647.1, read on the forward strand.
ACTGGCACTGTTAGTGTCCTCCTTAGTCCCGGCATGTTCTGTGTCCTCCTTAGTCCCTGGCACTGCATGTGTCCTCCTTAGATCCTGGCACTGTTATGTGTCCTCGTAGATCCCGGCCCCTCTTGTGTCCTCCTAGAATCCTGGCACTGTTATGTGTCCTCCTTGAGCCCTGGCACTTGTTTTGTGTATCCTTAGATACCTGAAACAGCTATGGTCCCCTTAAGATCCCTGGGAAGTATGTGACTCCTTTAGATCCCTGGAACGCTATGTGTCCTCCTAGATCCTGGCCACTGCTAGGGTCCTCCCTAGATCCCTGCATGCTATGTGTCCTCCTTAGATCCATGGCACTATTATGTGTCCTCCTTAGATCCCTGCACTGCTATTGTGCCTCCTTAGATCCCTGGCACTGCTATGTGCATCATTAGATCCCTGGCACTGTTATGTGTCCTCCTTAGGATCCCTGGGGCAATGTTAGTGTTCCTCTTAGAGCCGCTGGCACTGCTGGTGTCTCCTTAGGATCCCTGGCACTGTATGTGTACCTATTAGATCCCTAGGAGAGTTTTGGGGATTTTTAAAAACCAGTATATGGTTCGCGCTGCCGTTGGATAGTTTTTTTTGTGTGACCGTAGTGATGCATTGAATCGCATGGTCGCGACAGATTTAAATTTTTTTCAATGAACAACATTTAATACATCATAGATTCTTTGAGTACAAAGTATCAATATAAAATATATACGAGAAAGAGGAAAGCGTTTCGGGGAGGGTATTGGCCCCTTCTTCAGGTCCGATGGTTCTGTAACATGTAAAAAATCGGTAAATCGTAACTATGTCGTACTGGTAAACGGTTATTAACAATAATAGATAGAATATATAAGACTATTAATCAGTACCTAAAAAGTAAAAAAACGGTTGAATAAAGCATCAGTGTAGGTGACCTATTGACCAGTACTAAAGTGGTTGTGTTCAAACAACTAAATTCGTGATTTCATACAAGACATTCTGAATTAGTCACTCATCGATTGGTTTATACAAATTTTAAGGAGAAATTTTTTTTGTTTTTTTTTAATATTAGGTAGACTTAATAGAAGGATAAATATAGATATATCAAAAAAGGTTATGTAAAACTGGGACTGACCTCTCTGTAGTTAGTTTGATTGCGGGGGAGAGGGGAAAAAGGAGGGTAAACATATGGAGGATCCCTTAGATTTTTTTTCCCCCCTGGCACCGGCTTATGTTGTCCCTCCTTCAGCCTGGCACTTGCTATTGTCCACCTTAGATCCCTGGCACTGTGATGTGTCCTTCCTCCTTAGATCCCTGGCACGCTATGTGTCCTCCTTAGATCCATGGCACGTTATGTGTTCCGCCTTAGATCCCTTGGCACTGTTATGTGTCCTCTTAGATCCCTGTGGCCAATGATAGTGTGTCCTCCTTAGATCCCTGGCACTGCTATGTGTCCTCCTTAGATCCTGGCACTGGTATGTGTCCTCCTTAGATCCCTGGCCACTGCTAGTGTCCTCCTAGATCCCTGGCACAGTTATGTGCAGCTTAGATCCTGGCATGTTAGTGTCATCCTTAGATCCCTGGCACTGTTTGTGGTCTCCTAGATCCCTGGCACTGCTATGGTCCTCCTTAGACCTGGAATGTTTAGGTGTGATCTTAGATCCCTTGCACTGCTATGGTCCTACTTAGATCCCGGCACGTTATGTGTCCTCCCTTAGATCCCTGGCACTGCTATGGTACCTCCTTAGACCTGCACGTTATGTGTCCTCTTGATCCATGGCAATTTGCTATGTGTCCTCCTTAGACCCATGACACTGCTAAGTGTCCTCCTTAGATCCCTGGCACTGTTATGGGTCCCCTAGATCCCTGGAATGCTATGTGTCCTCCTAGATCCCTGGCACCGTTATTGTCCTCCGAGATCCCGGCACTGTTAGTGTCCTACTAGCTTCCCTGGCCTGCTAGTGTTCCTCCTTTTAGATCCCTGGCACTGCTATGTGTCCTCCCTTGATCCCGGACGCCGTTAGGGTCCTCTTAGATCCCTTGCACTGTTATGTGTGCTCCTTAGACCCTGGCATGATATGTGTCCTCCTTAGATACCCTGGCATGTGAGTGTCCTCCTTAGATCCCTGGCACTGCTATGTGTCCTCCTAGACCCTGGCACAGTTATGGGTCCTCCTTAGATCCCTGGCACTGTATGTGTCCTCTAGATCCCTGCACTCTATGTGTCCTCTTAGATTTTTGGGCAACTGCTATTGTGTCCTCCTTTAGATCCCTTGGCACTGTTATGTGTCCTCCTTAGATCACTGGCACTGTTATGTGTCCTCCTTAGATCCATGTGGCACTGCTATTGTGTCCTCCTTAGATCACGGAACTGTTATGTGTCCTCCTAGAATCGATGGCACGGTTATGTGTGCTCCTTAGATACCGGCCCACTGCTATGTTGTGCTCCTTAGAATCCCTCCGGCGTCTATGTTGTGCTCCTAGACCCTGGCACTGCTATGTGTTCATCCTTAGATCCCTGGCCCACTGCTATGTGTCCTCCTTAGATCCCTGGCACTGTTGTGACCTCTTAGATCCCTGGCAATGCTATGTGTCCGCCTTAGGATCCTGGCAATGCTATCGTGTGTCTCCTTAGATCCCTGCACTGGAGGTGTCTCCTAGACCAGGCACTGTTAGGTCAGTCCTTAGATTCCCATGGCCACTGCTATGGTCCTCATTAGATCCCTGGCACCGTTATGTGTCCTCCTTAGATCCATGGCATGTTATGTGCCTCCTTAGATCCCTGGCAATGCTATGTGTCCCTTAGATCTTTGGCACTGCTATGTGTCCTCCTTATATCCCTGGCAGTTATGTGTCCCTCCTAGATCCCTGGCATTTATGTGTGCTCTTAGATCCCGGCACTGTATGTGTTCCTCCATTGATCCTGCCCGTTAGTGTCCTCCTTAGATCGCTGGACACGTTCTGTGTGATCTTAGATTCCTGGCCCACTGTAGGTGTGGATCCTTAGATACCTGGCACTGCTATGTGTCCTCCTTAGATCCCTGGCACGCTATGTGTCCTCCTAGATCCAATGGCACTGTTTGATGTGACCTCCGTAGATCCCTGGCACTGTTATGTTCTACCTTAGATCCCCTTGGCACTGCTATGTGTCCTCTTAGATCCAGGCACTGTTATGTGTCTCTTAGATCCCCTGGCACTGCTATGTGTCCTCTTAGATCCTGGAACGTTTATGTGACCCTCTTAGATCCCTGGCACTGTTAGGTGTCTACTTAGATCCCTGGCACTGCTATGTGTCTCCTTAGATCCCTGGCCACTGTTATGTTCCTCCTTAGATCCTGGCACTGCTAGGTGTCCTCCTTCGATCCCTGGCACTTGCTATGTGTCCTCCTTAGATCCATGGCACTATTATGTGTCCTCCTGAGTCCCTGTGCACTGCTATGTGTTCATCTAGATTCCCTTGAGTGGTCATCAGGGAATAAACTGATGTCTGTCACCGCCACAGCAGACTGTGAAGCTAAATCAGGGATAAAGGTAATTATGCTGCAGCAAGTGGGAAAGAATGTCTGTATGTGCCCAACAAGTAATCGGATGTTGTCCGAAAGCGGGAACACGAACGGACCCTTAAACTACCGATGGATCTGTGTCACCTGCGAAAGGCTGTTAAATAGCCGTCTGAACAGGAGGGGCTTCAGCTTTTCGCCAGCACATTGTCATTCAAGCAAGAGCCAAGCCGGGTTCAGGACCAAAACCGTCGCACCATGACACCCCTATACCTGACACAGCCTAATCCAGGCCTCGTCCACAATGGCAAAATGGGGAAGGGCAGACGCTGTTTTATGGACCTTAAAAATGACTTGTACTCAGTGTTGCACAGTCTCTTCCTGAAAAAACTGCTGGAGAGTTGAAATAGGTGGGAAATATATGATGAAACGAGAGCTCCACACGAGGAACACCTGCATATGAGGTAAATGGAAGGAGAACGGCCTATTTCCATCAGAGTCAAAGCTCTTCCAACATCTACATCAAAAGCTGGGGATACAGCTTTACATTACAGACTTACATAAACTGAGGTCATATTTCCCTTTTGTAATGATTTCTTATGTTATCCACCAACGAGAGAGTCTGAAGAGAGACAACCTGAAAAAAACCTAGAGAAATTCAGCACGACCCGACATCAATCTAAAGCAAGCCCAAAGAAAGACAGAGGAAGACACTACAGACGGCCCCGTACCTGGAGACACTACAGACCTGCCCCTACCCGGGACACTTACAGGACCGGCCCCGGACTGGAGGGACCACACAGAACGGCCCGTACCTGGAGACACTACAGTTCCGGCCCCGTACCTGGAGGCCACTCAGCCCGGCCCCGTACCCGGAGACATGCAGACGGCCCCGTACTGAGAGACACTACAACGGCCCGTACCCGGAGAGACTCCAGACCGGCCCGTAACTGGAGACACTTACACACCGGCCCCGTAACTGGAGACACTACAGACGCCCCGTACCTGGAGGAGATACAGGACCGGCCCCGTACCGGAGGCACTACAGACCGGACCCGTCCTGGAGAGATACAGACTGGCCCCGTACCCGGAGACACTACAGGGACCGCCACGTACGGAGACACGACCAGGTACCCGGCCCGTACGGACGACACTACAGAACGGCCCCCGTACCTGGAGACACTACAGACCGGCACCGTAACTGGAGACACTACAGGACCGGCCCCGTACTGGAGGGACACTACAGACCGGCACAGTACCTGAAGACACTACAGACCGGCCACGTACTGGAGACACTACAGACCGGCCCGTACCTGGATGAGACTACAGGACCGGCCCGTAAACCGGAGGACACTACGACCGGCCCCGACCCGGGAGACTACAGAACGGCCCCGTACCTGGAGACAATACAGGACCGGCCCCGTACATGGAGAGGACTACAGAACAGGCCCCGTACCGGGAGACACTACAGACCGGCCCCGTACCTGGAGACACTACAGACCCCGGCCCTCGTACTGGAGACACTACAGACCGGCTCCCGTACTGGACCCACTACGAACGGACCCGTACCTGGAGAGACTATCAGACTGGCCCCGTACCGGAGACACTACAGACCGGACCCGTACCCGGAGACATCAGACCGGCCCGTACCTGGAGACATACAGACCGCCCTACTGGGAGAGACACTACAAGACGGCCCAGTACCTGGAGACACTACAGGACCGGCCCCGTTACTGTAGGACACTACAGACGCCCCGTACCTGAAGACACTACAGAAAGGCCCAGTACCTGGAGACACTACAGACCGGCCCCGTACTGGGGGAGACTACAGGACGGCCCAGTACCCGGAGACACTACAGACCGGCCCATACCCGGAGGACTACAGACCGGCCCCGTACCCCGGAGAACACTACAGACCGCACGTACCGGAGACCACTACAGACCGGCACCGTACCGGGAGACACTACAGACCGGCCACGTAACCCGGAGACCACTACAGACCGGCCCTGTAAGGGATGGACACTACAGACGGCTCATTACATGGAGGGACACATACAGACAGGGCCCTGTAACTGGAGACACTACAGACGCCAGTACCTGGGACCACTACAGCCCCAGACTGGCCCATTACGGAGAGACTACAGACCGGCCCCGTACCCGGAGAGATACAGACCGGCCCGTACCCGGAGACAATACAGACGGCCCCGTACTGGGGAGACACTTCAGGACCGGTCCGTACTGGGAGACTACAGCAGACCGGCCCCGTACTGGAGACAAATAAAGACCGCCCCGACCTGGAGAACTACGACCGGCCCCGTACCTGGTGGAGACACTGACAGACGGCCCCGTACTGGAGACAGACAGGACCAGGCCGTACCCGGTTGACCCTATACAGACCGCCCCGTACCCCGGGAGAGACTACAGACCGGCCCGTACCCGGAGAGACCTACAGACCGGCCCCCGTACCCGGAGACACTGCAGCAGACCGGCCCGTACCCGGAGAGACTACAGACGGCCCCGTACCCGGAGACACTAACTACGGCCCCGTACCTGGCGACACTACACGACCGGACCCGTACTGGAGACAATACCAGAACCGGCCCCGTACCCGTAGAGACTACAGAACCGGCCCCGTACCCGGAGAACTACAGACCGGGACCCGTACCCGGAGGACCACTAAAGACCGGCCCCGTACCCGGAGACTTAACAGGACGGCCCCGTACATGGAGACCCTACAGACCGGCCCATACCTGGAGAGCCTACAACCGGCCCAGTACCTGGAGAACACTACAGACGGGCCCCGTACCTGGAGACACTACAGGACCGGCCCCGTACCTGGCGACACTACAGACCGGCCCCCCCGTTTAACCTCGGAGAAATGACAGACCGGCCGTACCCGGTGTGACACTACACAGGACGGCCCAGTCCCGTACCTGGAAAGAGACTACAGACTGGACCAGTACCCGGAGGACACTACAGACCGGCCCGTACCCGGAGGACACTAGAGATCGGCCCCGTTACTGGAGACACTACAGACCGGCCCAGTACCTTGGGAGACTTACAGACCGCCCCGTACCTGGAGACACTACAGACCGGGCCCCGTACCTGGAGACACTAAAGACCGGCCCCGTAATGGAGGACACTACAGACCGGCACCGTACCTGGAACACATTACAGACGGCCCCGTACCTGGAGACACAAGGAACGCCCGTACCCGGTGACACTACAGACCGGCCCAATATGGAGAGACTACAGACCGGCCCCGTACCCGGAGACATACAGACCGGCCCCGTACATGGCGGACATACAGACCGGCCCGTACCTGGAGACACTACAGACGGCCCCGTTACGGTGACACTACAGACCGCCCACGTACAGGCGAGACTACAGACTGCCCGTACCCGGAGCACTACAGACCGGCACCGACCCGGAGACACTACAGACCGGCACGTACCCGGAGACACTACAGACGGACCGTACCTGGAGCACTACAGCCGGCCCCGTAACGGGGACATACCGTCGCCCCGTACCTGGAGACCCTACAGACCGGCACCGACCTGGAGACATTACAGACCGGCCCCGTACCCGGAGGACACATACAGAGATCGGCCCCGTCCCCGGAGACACTAAAGAACCGGCCCAGTACCGGAGAGACTACAGACCGGCCCCGTACCGAGAAACTACAGACGGCCCTGAACTGGAGACACTACCAGCCGGCCTCATACCGGGAGGAAACTACAGACCGGCCCGACCGGAGACCTACAGACCGGCCACCGTATACTGGAGACACTACAGACCGGCCGTACCGGTATGAGACACAGGACGGCCCAGTCCCGGAGAGGACTACAGACAGGGCCCTACCCGGAACGACACTACAAGACGGCCGTACCTGGAGAACCTAGGATCTTTTCTAGAGACCGCCAGTTTTATCTTTATGAGGTGCTATTTTTTTCCCCCCAGACCCTAAGTCGCCTACCACAACCTGCCTTTAATGCCGTCAGGCGGCACAGACAGATGTATGTGCCCAGGGAGAGCAGTCTGTGCCAAGGAGGATGAGGATGAGGTCCACTTCCCACCACAGTGCCCCAAATACTTAGCAGTGGGGGCATTAACTTCAGGAGACACTCAGATGTCCTCCCGGGCTTTAGCTTTAGAGAGGATCCATCCTGCTGGGGAAGATGAGACCACAATAGGAGACATATATGATACCAGGGACTAATATGACTCCCCACACCCCATGGCCCCCATCCCTCACCGGGTCTTCCACAATCCCATATTCTCCTGATGCTTTGCTAATTTTTATTTGGTTCTGTCAATAAAACTTCATTGAATTGAATTGATATGAGAGATATAGATAGATAATAGATTTCTATGAGAATAGATTTTAGATAAGAGGTAGCTATTTGTAGAGGACTAGTAGTGAGTGTTTGGTGAGTGACGCCGGGCCCCCCTGTGTGTAGTAATCAGATTGTGCAGTAATCCTCAGGGTGTGTCCGCTCTCGGATCGTATTAACCGTTACAAACACAACACCTATTGTTCTCCTCATTCCTGATAACACAACACCAGCGGAGAAGGAATGTTTTTTTGGGGGGCGCCGCAGACATCATTAATCAGGAATTGTACATTGCTCTCAAATAGGAGACCCTCTGCCCATGCCAGGGGCTCTACTGGCACCAAAGGCCCCGGCGCTGGGTTCATGAGTCCCACTCATTGTTATTCTTAATTCTAGATGGATATCATGGTGTTTGCGGTCGGTTTCTTGTAGTCTAAGGTTATATTTCATGGTTCTTTGTGCCAGAGATACACGCGCAGCAGGTAGCACAATCATGTACAACCTGGTGTCTTTTGCCAATCTGCTAAAACGGATAACATACGGATGACATGCGGCCAATTCTAGTGGAGCTTACAAATTAGAAAAAGAAGAGGCTCCGACTCTTATACCTCCTACTCACGCTAGCCGGCTCCAGTATTTCCCATATCTGCTATGTGCTCCGGGCTACCTAATCTACTAAGAGTCCGGGTCCCATATCTACTAAGATTTTTGGTGACCAGCTCCCATATCTGCTATGTGGCTCTACGGTCTGGCCCTTTTTTCCTATATGTTATCTAAGAGGCTTCCGGGTCCCATATCTACTAACGAGGTGTCCAGCTTTCCATATCTGCTATGTGGCTCCGGCTTCCTATATTATGACTAAGACCGGTCCGGGGTCCATATCTACTAAGAGGTTCCAGCTCATATCTGCTATGTGGCTCCGGCCTCCATTCTATTAATAAGAGGTCTTCCGGGTCATATATCCTAAGAGGCTCGGTCTCTTTCATAATATAAGAGGCTCCTGGCTCCCATATCTATAAAAGGATCTGCTTTTCCTCCCATATCTACTAGAGGCTCTTCGGCTCCCATATGACTAGAGGCTGTCAGGCTCCCAATTTTCGCAACTAAGAGGCTCCGGCTCACACATCGGCTAGGGGGATCTGCTAATTCTATATCTACTATAGAGGCCTGTTCCGGCTCCAATATTGTAAGGGGCGGGGCTCCCATCTCTACTAAAAGGATCCGGCTCCATATCTATCTAAGAGCTTTCGGCTCCATATCTAATAAGAGGCTCGGCTCCCAATCTACTAAAAGGATCTAGCCTCCCATATTCTACTAAGAGCTCGCTCCTATCTACTTATTAGAGGCGCCGGCTCCATAATATCTTACTAAGAGCTCCGGGTCCCACCTATTTTTTTTTTTCAACATATCTACTAAGAGGCTCCGGCTCTACCAATTTTGCTACCAAAGCGGACTCCATTTGCTCCCTACATCTGCATGTGGCTCCTGTCTGCTCTTCCCATATCTGTTAGGTGGGGGGGGGGACTCCGGCCCTCCCAGACTACTAATAGAGGCCCGGTCTGCCAATATCTATAGAGGCTCGGTCTCCATTTGCTATACACAAGGCTCACAGCACCACATTGCTATGTGGCCTCCGGCTCCCCATATCTGCTGATGTGGCTCAGGCGTCCATATCTGCTTGTGGCTCCGGTTCCATATTGTATGTGGTCAGGCTCCCAATTTTGCTAAAAGGCTCCAGCTCCCACATCTGCTATGTGGCTAAGCCCGCCTCCAATCTGAGGTGGCTCCGGCTGCTTCCTTACTGGACAGCTGAGGGAACCCCTTGGAGGAAAGAACCAAGAAAGCACCAAACTAGACAATCGCAGTGGTAAAGAGAAGATTCTACTTTATTTAGACATTACATAAAACACTTAATAAAAAACATCCCAGTGGTGACGAAAACAGAAAAGAAGGGGGACTATCATACCGGACAATAAGAGGTGGGGAAAACATTACAATGCATATAACAGGTGCAGGATTCCTAGGGTGATTTTTTCTTGAGGCCTTTTGTGAATCCCACTATGGGACTAGAAATGCTTATGCTAGGCAATAACATTGCGTTGATCATACAAGAAAAGTCTTACCCAACCGACAGTTATGGAAGGAATACTCCCAATTAGTGTACGCGGATGGCACACACCCCCGCACTGCGCGCTTTCGGCTCGGACTGAGCCTTCGTCTTGGGCCTTTTCCGGTGGTGTCCATTCCGGTGGTAACCGGTTTAAAAATATCCTCAATTAAACATTTCGTTGGACCAATCAGCAGATTCTAAAATTGTCACATGGCACTATGTAGGCACATGCGCACTTTTTGTATGCCCAAGGTCTATATTTGGCATTTGTGGCGTCGCATGCGCGACTCATATTAGCCGATTCTTTATCGTTCCACGAGTGACGCCTAACTATCCGTTTCCCCGCCGCGACAAGATTGGTATAAGCTGATGGTAAGGAAAATCGCGCTTCTGCACTTCTATTCTAGTGGGCGACCAGAATAGTGCATGTACGACCCGGCCAACTTGGTTTTTTTTTTTTTTTATAAATTGTAAACATTTATTATCAGATGCATACACAGTCATATGTTTTGGCCTAGTTATGGAATACATTCTTCGCATCAAAACAATATTTTATTTTTGTAATAATAAATGTGCTCTAAAAAACGGCCATAATAAAATAAATATAATATTTCATATATATGCTGATTTTAGAATTAAAAGTGATACATTACAACATGTACTTGTGTTTTGCACCATATCGTGCATACAAAAATAAAAAATATATTTAATCCATGATACGACAGTAGTGCTAAGTGTACATAAATAGGCTTTACCATAATTACTATATTGCTCTTCCCTAACATGATAGTGTTCTGTGACACAAAGCATTAAACATTTATTTATAAAGAGTTTTTTGAAAATATATAAAACTTTTATGATTGACAATAATATGTGAGGAGGGTTGTGAAGGGGGGAAGGGACAAGTGAGGAAGTTGAAGGAGAGTGAAGGGAGTGAGAGTGTAGGGCCCGTTTTAAACGAACATAAGAAAAAATACATATCTGCCTAAATCGTATTAGTCTTGAATAGTCTATTGTCAATGCATTAACATTTGATGATTTAACTAAACGATATTTATTTGCCAGAAAATTGGTTCTCTTTCTAGAAACCGAATCATATTAATGTAATGTAGGCCACATTATCCAGTCCATGATAACAAGGACATATATCTACATGAAAATCTCATTTGCAAGATGTCTAAAACCAATTAATATAAGATAATGATTTGTTTTCCCTGCAAAACCCCTGAGGAAACACACAGAAGAGCGTGGCAATCTAGTTTACCAACCGGGGTGTTTTTTTTTGTTTCGGCGTTATACAATTAGATATTCAAGCCCAAGAGCAAGGAGGAAAAAGTGTGGTCTTGTGCCACTAATATGTTGTCATCATGGTTTGCGACGATCAAGTTGGCCGGACCTGGCAATGTCACGAAGTTACGAGACAGTTGTACACGGTTCACAATTGTACGAAGTTCTTTGTAGAGTTGTCTTTTATGCAGCGTGTACCACGGACAATGTACGATTAGTCCAGACGTGTACAGGACAATTGTACGAAGTTCGAGAGTGTACCACGGACAATTGTACGAAGTTCCAGAGTGTCCTGTACATCCGGAAAATTTGTTCTTACCTTCGAAGTCTCCACTGAGGTGTACCTTACGCGACACATGTACGAATTCCAGTAGGTCCATACGGTTTTCATGAAGAAACGTTAAAAAACTAAATAAATACATACAAAGAAAAAAAAAAATTCGTTTTTATGTGGTGTTTAAAAGATCTTCTAAAAAAAAAAGTTTTCCTTGTAATGATGAAATCTGACACCTATCGAGCAGTCAACATAGCTCAGAGAATATAATTACCTTTGCATTTTTACAAAGTCGCTTATAGTGGGTTGAAAAACGGTCGGCGAATAAGCTTGTCCGGTTCATAGAGGAGTCAATTGGAGCGATCAAATTTGCACGGGACTTGCAGGTAGTCAACTTTTGGCGAGGAGTTTTTTTTTGTGAATGAGTGTGTTTGATGGGTTTCAATATCTAACGGGGGTCTCCTCCCGTTGCCAGTCCTTTTTGGACTATGCCCCCCTCTCGATCCCTAGTGATATTTCTCCCGTCAGTACCCTACCACCTTGTGAGCAACCACTTGAGTGTGTTTTTTCAGAGTATCGTCTCTTCTGTCCCTAAATGACTGCCACCAACGGCTCTTTTTTTTTTTCTTTTTTTTTACATGGTTACCTTCAGTGTGGTTAAATGATGTCAGAGTAGGCCAAGGATAGTGTTAATGAGTCCTATTTGATTACGAACTTTCATGACTCGGCGTTAAAGGACTCCTGCTAGTGGCTTTTGCCCGGCCGTCCACCTATTAGCCTGCTAGTGGCTCGGGTTCCACAGCATACAGCTATTTGTTTGGCTCTCGGCTCAATATTTCCTATTTTACTATTGTTGCGCTTACGGGTACTCATTTATCTGCTATGTGGCGTCCGGCTCCCTCATATTACCTACCTCATGTGATCCGGTCCTTCCCTTATTTCTGTTATGGGCTCCGGTCTTCCCATATTTTCCTACTAGGGGCTACGGCTCACCAATATCTAATATGGCGGTCTCCGGTAGACCCAATGTTTTTGATATGTGGTCTCCGGCTTCCATTATCTGCCTAAGAGGCTCAGGCTCCCATATATGCCTATGTTGGATCCGGCTCCATTATTTCGCCAGTGGTAGGATTCTAGGCGTCCTCATATCCTGTATAGTGGCATTATGGCCGCTACATACTCTGCTCCAGGGGACTCTCGGTTCACGATTCTGCTTATGTGGCTCGGCCACATTTTTTGTCTGATATGTGGCTTGGCCCCCTGTCCTCCCATTATCTATATGGGCCCTCCGGCTGCTTCAATTCTGCTATTTGTGGCTCGGTTTAATTTCATCACTTTATGCCTTGAGTTGTGGATCCTTGTGTTTTACCATATTCTATATCTCGCTTTGGATCCGGATCCCATATTGCCCTAAGACTAGCTCGGCTTCTCCAACTAGCCGCTCCTGTTGGCCAGGCTCCATACTCTTGCCTACCTTGTGTGATAAGTTCCCTCCTCCTTCTCGCTTTCCCCATATTGATAAACAGGCTCTCGGGTCCAATATTCTGCTTGCCTCGGCCCTCTGGCTACCACAGCACCTGTTTTTGCTCCTTTATCTCGTGGCTTATTTCGCGCACTCACCCCACTATTGCTTATGGCTGATACGCGTTTCCCATATCTTCATTCATGTTTTTGGACTAGGCTTCCCAATCTATCTTTTATTGTGTTACTCCGTGACTCCCTAGATATGCTTTAAGAGGCTATTGGCTCCACAATTTGCTTCTTAAACAATGTCCTGTCTATTGCGGGTTTCCCGAGTCTCCTCCCACCATCTGCCTATGTGTGCGCTCTCGTGCTCCACATATTCTGCATAAAGGCAGCGGCTCTTCTCCCATATGCCCTGCTATGTGCTCCGGTTTTCCTACCATATGTACTGCTCCATGTGGCTATGGGCTCCCCATAGTGTCTACGCCGTGGAGTGGCTCCGGCTCCCATATCTGCTATGTGGCTCCGGCTCCCATATCTGTGAGGACATCTCTCATGACTTACGTTACACTAATGTACACACAATACTCATTTAGTGATGTCCTATTGGTGCAAACTGCAGCTGAGCCACATAATCAGGAGGCCAATAGGAAACTTCTGTGTTTCCTCAAACAAAGGTTGAGCCCCATAAGGATAATGCAATGAATCATCGAGAAGATAAAATAAAAAGGTGTAAAAGCATAAATAGACCAAATCCCATGTGCACGAGAAGCACCGGGATAAAGTATGTAATAAACACAGGCTAAAGATGAGGCCAAACTCTGGCGGGTGGTAAGTGTCAGGGCTGATTCACATTGGCGTCTTCTTTCACATCAGCCATATGTCACTTAACCCATATTGGCCTATGGACACGTACAGATGGGTTTTCTCTGATTCGTCACGGATACATCACTGACCCAGTCCTTTCCAGGGCTTGTTGATCCGTTTAGAATCTGCCCTTGTTGAGTTCACTGACAACAACTGATCAGTAAACTGAAGTGTGAATAAGGGTCAGTGATGTATCTGTGACAGAATCAGAGAAAACCCATCTGCGCGTCTCCTAGGCCAGAAGCTTTGTGCTCTGGCTTGGAACCGGAAGCTGCTTTTTCGTCACTTTCGGGCTGAAGGTTTTTATGCCCATAATTGCGCCTGAATGAAAAGTCGGTAAGGATGAATCATTAGTAGGAGCAACAAAACACATGGATAGGCTGGAGAAATAAGGAAAACTTGCTTATTTTTGATATGCGTCTAGTTTTGTGTTTAGTCGCAAAACTGGTACAAAACTACTGCAACAAAATGAAAAAGTCGCTAAAAAACAACAAAATCAAGCGATAAATCTGGCCCCTGGTGCACAGTTTTCTACAGTGTCTGACTAGGTGCAACCATGATACAATTGCAACATAGCCTGTTCTCCTTTCCTGGAGGCAGCCGGGACCCAGAATACCGGAGTGGCTGGCGGTTGCAGCCTTGGGCACGCTGAGGTCGCGGTGCTTGGTATGGGGACCGGAGGGCTGTCCTGCAGCCTGGCAGGTCTCCAGCAGGTGGTGTGTGCAAGAAATATGGAGGGAGAGGCTGAGGTCCTGGTTCTCCCTGGGGCAACCCCTGAGTATCTGTAGGATGAGTCCCTGGGTGATGGATGGGAGGCCCGTGGTGGTAACAGCCGTATCCAGGGATCAGACGGAGGCAAGGTAGTACAAAATAACTCACGGGTTCTTTATTTAACAGATAGCAGGCAACGGCCAAACAATAATAGCAGATTCTCAAGCTGTAAGAGTGATGGAGAGCCGGTCCACAGGAAGGTTACAAGCAGCCTGGTAGTAGCTTCAGGCTGGGCTGGTGCAGATGGAATGGAGTCCGGGTGGTGGAGGTCAGTTCTGGGCTTAAGTCTCCTGACTTGCCCTGGGTGCTAGGCCAGAAGTTTCTGGAAGACAGTGACTGTAGAAAGACCAGGAGGTCTGGTTCTGTTTGTAGACTATTATGCTATGACTAAAGAGACCATGTGCTCTCGCCAAGCAGGGGTTTATATATTCCCCTGGTCATAAGTTATCACAAGTTATCTGGACACTGTGCGGTGCTGTGTATCTGGTGTATATCACTAGTTATCTGGACACTGTGCAGTGCTGTGTATCTGGTGTATATCACTAGTTATCTGGACACTGTGCGGTGCTGTGTATCTGGTGTATATCACTAGTTATCTGGACACTGTGCTGTGCTGTGTATCTGGTGTATATCACTAGTTATCTGGACACTGTGCGCTGCTGTGTATCTGGTGTATATCACTAGTTGTGCTCTCGGCTGGAGCTGGACCTTCTCTGTTGGTCGCTGATTTCGTATTGTCCGGGGAGTTGAGTAGCAGAAGACGTCCGGCATTGTCCATGTTGTATACAGACTTGGGAGCCGTATACATTGTGTGGGTTGTTATACTCGTATCCCATTTCCCATAAGCTGCAGAGAATGTGCTGAGCGCTGCGTTCCTCGTCTTATTATCTCGCTCTCATTGTCTATTATTAGATGTGCAGGTTGTTTTCTTCCTGTGGCTGATGATTATACGACGTCTTGCTTTGTACTCGTACATTATAACGATGCGTCCGGGCGTCATTATCCAGCGCGGTGTGCCTGTATTCCACCTCCGGACCTCATAGCAGCTAAAGGGTTACACATGCTACATCCGGGTGATCGCTGGGATTAATTCTCAGCTCCTGAAGGAGGAACCACGGAATTCCAGAGTAATGCCCCCCCCCCCCCATCACACGTTATACGGTCTATCAGCCCAATTATTAATTATTCTCAGTCTTTGCCTGCTCTTATTATAGACGTACACAAACGTAGGACAATCACAGAGAAAGACCAACATCCTAAAAGATCACACAGGAGGTAATATAGAGATAATAACACGAGGAGCCTATAGACAGGACATATAGATAACGAGAGGAGCCTATAGATAGGACATAGAGATAATGAGAGGAGCCTATAGTCAGGACATAGAGATAATGAGAGGAGCCTATAGTCAGGGCTTAGAGATAATGAGAGGAGCCTATAGTCAGGACATAGAGATAATGAGAGGAGCCTATAGTCAGGACATAGAGATAATGAGAGGTGCCTATAGTCAGGACATAGAGATAATGAGAGGAGCCTATAGTCAGGACTAGGAAGAATAATGAAGCGCCTATCAGTCGGGCATAGAGAAGAATGAGAGGACCTATAGTCAGGACATAGAGAATGAGAGGAAGCCATCGTCAGGACATAGAGATCATGAGAGAGGAACTTAGTCAGGACATAGAGATAATGAGAGGAGCTATAGTCAGGCATTAGAGATAATAGAGATGGCAAGCCTATATCTCCTAGAGAAATAGCTATAGTTGAAATGAGAAGGAGTCCTATAGTCAGCATAGAGATACTGATGAGGTCCTTATACAGGCATAGAGATATAGAGAAGTGCTCATAGTCAGGACATAAGAATAATAAGGAGATACCTAGTCAGGACATAGAGATAAGTGAGAGGAAGCCTATAGGACAGAGACATAAGGCCAATCAATAGAGAAGAGAGAGCCTTAACGTCAGGACATAGAATGCTACTACATAGTAAGAGATGCTCATAGTCAGGACATAGAGATAAGAGAGGAGCCTATAGTGGACAAGGGACCTAGTAGTCATCGTATGAGAGGAGCCATAGTCAGGACATAATTATGTAGGACCTCAGCATAGAGAATGAGAGGAGCCTATAGTCAGGGATTAAGATACATGAGAGAGCCTATAGTCAAGGAACAAGAGATTAACGGATAGAAGCTATACGGGATAGAGATATGATAGAGGAGACCTAATATCAGCATAGTAGAAGGAAATCCATGCTAGAGATAATGAGAGGAGCCTATATGGCAGGACTCAGATAGAAGGAGCTATATGATAGATATGAGAGCCTTAGACAGCACATAGGATACTGAAGAGCTATCAGGACAGTCATTAGAACTAGCAGGACTAGAGATAATGAGAGGAGCCTATGTCAGAGACATAGATAATAATGAAGGAGCCTAGAGTCAGGAACTGAGATAATGAGAGGAGCCCTAATCGTCAGGGCCTAGAGATGAATGAAGGAGCCTATAGTCAGGCATAGAGATAATGAAAGAGGAGCCTATAGTCAGGACATGAGATATGAGAGGAGCCTATAGTCCAGGACATGAGAATATGAGAGAGCCTATAGCAGGATCGATAGAGGAGCTATAAAGCTAGATAGGAGCCATAGTCAGGACTAGAGATAAATGAGAGGAGCATCTAGTCAGGACATAGAGATAATGACGAGGAGCCGATAGTCAGGACATAGGAGATAAGAGAGGAGCCTATAGTCAAGGGACATAGGAGAGATAACGAGAGGAGCCTATAAGACAGGACATAAGATAATGAGAGGAGCCTATAGTCGGACATAGAGGATAAGGAGAGGAGCCTATAGTCAGGAAATAGAGTAATGAGAGGAGCCTATAGTCAGGGCCATAGCGATAATGAGGAGGAAGCCTATAGTCAGGACATAGAGATAAGAGAGAGCCTATAGTAGGACTAGAGTAATGAGAGGAGCCTATCGTCAGGACATCATAGAGATATGAGAGGGCCTATAGCAGGGGACATAGAGATAATGAGAGGAAGCCTATAGACAGCACATGAGTAATGAGAGGAGCTCTAGTCAGGCTAGAGATAATTGAGAGAGCCTATAGTCAGGACATTAGAGATAATGAAGGAGCCTATAGTCAGGGACATAGAGTAAGAGAGGAGCTATATCACTAGTTATCTGGACACTGTGCGGTGCTGTGTATCTGGTGTATATCACTAGTTATCTGGACACTGTGCGGTGCTGTGTATCTGGTGTATATCACTAGTTATCTGGACACTGTGCGGTGCTGTGTATCTGGTGTATATCACTAGTTATCTGGACACTGTGCGGTGCTGTGTATATGATGTATATCACTAGTTGTGCTCTCGGCTGGAGTTGGACCATCTCTGTTGGTCGCTGATTTCGTATTGTCCGGGGAGTTGAGTAGCAGAAGACGTCCGGCATTGTCCATGTTGTATACAGACTTGGGAGCCGTATACATTGTGTAGGCTGTTATACTCGTATCCCATTTCCCATAAGCTGCAGAGAATGTGCTGATGTTATACTCGTATCCCATTTCCCATAAGCTGCAGAGAATGTGCTGAGCGCTGCGTTCCTCGTCTTATTATCTCGCTCTCGTTGTCTATTATTAGATGTGCAGGTTGTTTTCTTCCTGTGGCTGATGATTATACGACGTCTTGCTTTGTACTCGTACATTATAACGATGCGTCCGGGCGTCATTATCCAGCGCGGTGTGCCTGTATTCCACCTCCGGACCTCAAAGCAGCTAAAGGGTTACACATGCTACATCCGGGTAATCGCTGGGATTAATTCTCAGCTCCTGAAGGAGGAACCACGGAATTCCAGAGGAATGCCCCCCCATCACACGTTATACGGTCTATCAGCCCAATTATTCATTATTCTCAGTCTTTGCCTTCTCTTATTATAGACGTACACAAAAGTAAGACAATCACAGAGAAAGACCAACATCCTAAAAGATCACACAGTAGGTAATATAGAGATAATAACACGAGGAGCCTATAGACAGGACATATAGATAACGAGAGGAGCCTATAGACAGGACATATAGATAACGAGAGGAGCCTATAGTCAGGGCATAGAGGAAATGAGAGGAGCCTATAGTCAGGACATAGAGATAATGAGAGGAGCCTATAGTCAGGACATAGAGATAATGAGAGGAGCCTATAGTCAGGGGCCAGCCAACCACTGCTATCCACGTGTAAGGGTACCACGTCATGCTGGGTGGAGTGCAGAGTCTCCTGGCTTGTGATTGGCTCTGTTTCTGGCCGCCAAAAAGCAAAACGGCGGGAGCTGCCATTTTCTCGAGCGGGCGAAGTATTCGTCCGAGCAACGAGCAGTTTCGAGTACCCTAATGCTCCAACCAGCATCAAGCTCGGACGAGTATGTTTGCTCATCTCTAGTCAGGACATAAAGATAATGAGAGGAGCCTATAGTCAGGACATAGAGATAATGAGAGGAGCCTATAGACAGGACATAGAGATAATGAGAGGAGCCTATAGTCAGGACATAGAGATAATGAGAGGAGCCTATAGTCAGGACATAAAGATAATGAGAGGAGCCTATAGTCAGGACATAGAGATAATGAGAGGAGCCTATAGTCAGGGCATAGAGATAATGAGAGGATATTTATCAGGGCCTCTGCACCTTAGAAGCCCTGAAATCATCACCAATTCTTGTGGCTTATTGCTAGCACTTGTGATTATTCCCCCTAACGCCACCGCTTTACTATCCCCATTGCTGCACACTCGATGAAGCTAGAATTTATTTCTATGCCAGGCAGTACTGCACAGGACCCCGCCAGTAGATCAAGAAACCGAAACCTCTTGATGGATCAGGCTTACGGTTGCATGATGCATCGAAATCTCGACACTTGTACAATACTTTCAAAGCAAGAACGGTTTAATATCAGTGTCAGGACTTGAACCAGTGGACTCCGCTGTCCCAGGCTGCAGCTCTACCAACTGAGCTATGCAGCTCTCAGGACAGCTCCAGTGCTGATCCTTGGCCTAGTTCTTTATTTTCCAGTTCCTACTTCCTGTTTCCCTGGCCTTGCTCCACCCCTTCCTAGATTGTACTTCCTATTTAGACCCAGCCTTGCCTATACATCTTTGTAAGATTATTGTGCTTCCAGCCTGTAGTCTCGCGTGTCTCCTTCTCTCCTGTGATTGACTTCTACTGTACAACGACCCCCGGCTTCCTCCTGACTACGCTACCTGTCTACCTCCCAAAACTGACGCTGATCTCCTGTGCTACGACCCCCGGCTTCCTCCTGACTACGATACCTGCCTGCTCCCTCAATACTGACGCTGATCTCCTGTGCTACGACCCCCGGCTTCCTCCTGACTACGATACCTGCCTGCTCCCTCAATACTGACGCTGATCTTCTGTGCTACGACCCCCGGCTTCCTCCTGACTACGCTGTCGGCTCCTCTGTACTGCTGAGCCTCTCCTGTGCTATGACCCCCGGCTTCCTCCTGACTACGCTGTCGGCTCCTCTGTACTGCTGAGCCTCTCCTGTGCGCTGACCCCCGGCTTCCTCCTGACTACGCTGTCGGCTCCTCTGCACTGCTGAGCCTCTCCTGTGCTACGACCCCCGGCTTCCTCCTGACTACGCTGTCGGCTCCTCTGTACTGCTGAGCCTCTCCTGTGCTAAGACCCCCGGCTTCCTCCTGACTACGCTGTCGGCTCCTCTGTACTGCTGAGCCTCTCCTGTGCTAAGACCCCCGGCTTCCTCCTGACTACGCTGTCGGCTCCTCTGTACTGCTGAGCCTCTCCTGCTTCCCGACCTCTGGCTTCACCGACTACGATTCCTGCCTGCAATTACCCAAGTAAGTTACAACACTTAGACTCCAAAACCAGATTGTTACAGAATAATCTTGCTTACCATGGAGTGTGTTGTGACCACTCTGAGACAACAGGAGGCCGAACTACAAGATTTTGGTGCCACTTATCAGGAAAAATTTTCTAAGTTACAAACTCTGGTAAAGGATCAACAAAAAGGAATAATCAAGTTACAAAGGCAAATTCTGGCAATGCACAACCAGGGGACACATCCAGATACCCGCACACCCCTGCCGTCACAATTCAATGGAGATCGTCGCCATTGCCGAGTTTCCTAAATCAATGGCGCATATTTTTCCAAATCCAACCTGACCAAGTGGGATCTACCAGCCCAGAAGAGTCCGTTTCAACAAGGGTTATCAGAACAAGTGAAAGATGAGCTTCCCGGAGCCGAGGCCCCTGATAGTTTTGAGGACTTTGTTAAGCGTCCGAATTGATCAGAAACTTACAGAAAGTAAAAATGAAAAATTGTGAATATTTGGAAACAATCCGACTTCCTCTTCCATCCAATCTACATATAATACACAACAAAAGACTGAAACATCACCTGAACCTACGCAGATGGATGTCATCCCAGAACCTCGCACTGCGGTGGAGGAAGAGAGGCTCGTGCTGAAATAGTGGGGAATCGGGACATTATCCATCAAGTGTCCTAATAAGATCCGCACATTACAATGTTCTGCTATGCTGGATTCTGCTGCAGGAGGTAGGTTTATGGACTTACAGTTTGCAGGTGACAATAACATTGCGAGTAGGCCTAAATCCAAGCCAATCAAAATGGAAACAGTTGATGGATCTTCTTTATCTTCTGGGGCTGTAACTCAGGAGACAATTGATCTTGGGATCTGCATTGATCATCATGAAACTCTTACTTTTCATTTCTTCTCCCAAGTTTCCAGTTATTCTAGGAATTTGGGGTTTTCTATACATAATCCTTCTATCAACTGGGAATCAAGGTCTGTTATCTTCCCTCTGAATACTGCAAGGACAATTGTCATATAAATGTATTTATCCAGAAGCAAAAGCAACGCTCTGAGATTTCTCTTCAAAAAGACAAGTACCAACAATTCCAAGAAAAAAGCTGATCAGCCTCATCCTCCTTATCCTGAGGCATAAGGGAGACAAGGAGGAAGAGGCTGATCGGCATAAGGGAGACGAGGAGGAAGAGGCTGATCGTCATAAGGGAGATGAGGAGGAGGCTGATCGGCATATGGGAGACGAGGAGGAGGAGGCTGATCGGCATAAGGGAGATGATGAGGAGGAGGCTGATCGGCATAAGGGAGATGAGGAGGAGGAGGCTGATCGGCATAAGGGAGACGAGGAGGAAGAGGCTGATCGTCATAAGGGAGATGAGGAGGAGGAGGCTGATCGGCATAAGGGAGATGATGAGGAGGAGGCTGATCAGCATAAGTAATTCAGGGGGGCGGCAATAAGTGAGACCGAGAAGGACGAGGCCCTTGAAATCGTCCCTAAAGGGGAGGATGAGGGATGAAATGGAAGGCTGATCGCATAAAAGGGGAAGATGAAAATTGAGGAGGAATGCTGATTCCGCAAATAGAGAGATGAGGAGGAAAGGAAGGCTGAGCGGCAATAAGGGGACAGAATTGATTTGAGGAGGGATGCCTTGAATCCGGCCATAAGGGAGAAACGAAGGAGAAAAGAGGCTTGATCCTGCAAAAAAATAAGGGAGAAATGATGAGGGAGAAGGCTGAGCTCCATAAGGAAGATGAAGGAAAAAGGATTGCCTGGATCGGCAAAATAAGGGGAGAACCGGGAGGAAAGAAGGCCTGAAATTTCGGCAAATAAGGTAATAATGAAATGATGGAAGGAGGCCCTAACTCCGGGCTGTAGGAATGGGAAGAATGAAAAAATGAGGAGGGAAGGCTTTGAATCGGCCAAAATAAGGGAGCAACGAAGGAGGAAAAGGCCCTGAACGGCTAAGGGAGAGGAATGAGGGAGGGAGGCTGATTCGCCAATAAGGAATGATGAGGAGGAGCCTGAATCGCTAAGGGACGACCAGGAGGAAGAGGCTTTATCCGGCAATAGGAGATTTGATGAAGGAAGAGCCTGATCGGCATAAGAAATGATGGATTAGGAGGCTCGAGCGGCAAAATAGGGTGAGGAATGAAATGAGGAATGAATGTCCTGAAGGCGGCAAAAATAAGGGAGAAATGATGAGAGAGGCTTGAGCGTCAAACAAATAGAAGAGATGAAAAAAATGAGGAAGGAGGCCTTTGATCGGCATAAAAAGGGAAGACGAGAAGGAAGAATGCCTGATCGGCTAATGGAAAGAATGAAGGAGGAGGGAGGCTTGAGCCGCAATAAAAGAGATGAAATTAAGGAGAGGCCTGGATCCATCAAAAAGAGATTAGAGAGGAAAAGGCTGACGCATAAGAGATTGATGAATGGAAGGAAGGCCTGAAAATCGTCCACATAAGGGATATGAGAGAGGGAGCTGATTCCAAATAAGGGAAAAGACGAAGGAGGAAGAGTTCTATCGGCCAAATAAAGGGAAATGAGGAAAGGAAAGGAGCTGAGCGGCCAATAAAAGAGATGATGAGGAGGAGCCTGAAATCGGCTAACAGGGATGATTTTAATGAGGAGGAATGCTGGATCAGCATAAGAGAAGATTGAGGAAAGGAACAGGAAAATGCTTGATCGCAAAATAAGGGAAGAATGAATTTAGGAAGGAAGGCTGAAATCGGCATAAGGGAGATGAGGAGGAGGAGGTCCCCTGGGAAAAATCGGCCCAGAATAAGTGAAGATGATGAGGAGGGGGAGGCCCTGAGATCGCAATAATGAACCCGAGAGAAGAGGCCCTATCAGCATACAGGGAGATGAGGAGAGGAGCCTTGAAATCGGCAAATAAGGGAAGAATGAAAATGAGGAGGGAAGGCTTGATCGCAAAAAAAATAAAGGAGAATGAAGAGGGAGCCCTGATCGGCAAAAAGATACTGGGAAAGATCAGGAGAAATAATGCGACTCGTGCAATAAGGGAAGAATTGATGAGGAAGGGAGGCCTGAGCGGCAAATAAAAGAGAATGATGAAGGATGCTTTGATCGTCAATAAGGGAGAACGAGGAAGGGAAGAGGGGCCTGAATCCGGCAAAATAAGGAATGAGGAGGATGTAGGCCCTGATACGCACTAAGGGAGATGAAGGATGGAGAGGCTCATCGGCTCCAGAAGGTAGATGAAGGGGGGGGGGGGAAAAAAAAGGAGGAGGCCCGATTCTCAATGGCATAAGGGAAGAGAATGAATGAGGATGAGGCTGATTCTCTAAATAAGGGAAAAAACAAAGGAAGTTGAGGAAGAAGGCTGAAAATCAGCATAAGGGAGAATGAGGAGGAAGGAGGCCTGTATCCCCATAAAGTGATATGAAAAAATAGGGAGGAAAGGCCCCTGTCGCCGAAGGGGAGATGAGGAGGATGAAAGGCTGAATCGCATAAGGAGGAAAATGATGAGGAAAAAGGAAGGCCTGGTCGACATAATGGATAATGAGTATGAGGAGCTTGATTCGGCAATTAGGGAGATAAGGAAAAGTATGGGAGCCCTGAAATCCGGCAAATAGGGAATTGAGATGGAAAGGGGGTAGGCCCCTTGAAAATCCGGCATAAGGGGGAAAGATGAGAGGAGAATGAGGCTGATCCCGCCATAAGGGAAGATTAGGAGGAGGAAAGGCTTTGATCGCATAAAGGTAGAATTTGAAAAGGAGGAGGGCCGAAATCAGCAATAATACTGATAGGAGGGAAGGAAGGCTGAATTCGGCAATAAGGAAAATTGAGGATCAGGAGGCCTGATCGCATAAGAGAGGATTGATGGGGGAAAGGAGGCTGATCCGGTGCCATAAGGGGGAGAATGATTTGATGAGGAGGCTGAATCGCAAAATAAGGGGGAAATGAGAAGGTGGAGTGGGGTGATTCGGAATAAATGAGATGAATGAGGAGAGCTGATCGCCCCCCCCCCATAAGGGGAGATTGAAAATTAGAGGAGCCTGATCTGCCAATAAGGGAAGAATTAATGATGAGGGAGGCCCCTGAATCGACATAAGGGGGAAGAAATGATGAGAGGGAGGGCTGATCGGCAAAAATAGGGGGAGATGAGAGGAGGAGGCTGAACGGCCCATAATGGAAAGATATGAAGGAGAGGCCTGATCGACATAAGGGAGTAATGAGGAAAGGAAGAATGCCCTGAAAAAAATCGCATCGGTAGATGAGGAGGAAAGATGGCTTGAGTTTCGGCATAAGGGTAGAAGAGGAGGAGGGCTGAATCGGCATAAGGGAGAGATGAAAGGAGAGAGGCCCCTGATTCGGAATAAGGGAGATGATGAGAGGAGGCTGGAATCGCATAAGGACATAGGAGGAGATGAGGGAGGGGGAGGCTGATCGCAGTAAGGGAGATGATGAGGAGGAGGTCTGATCAGCATAAGAGAGATCTGAGGAGGAGGAGGCTGATGCCACGAGGCATATTAGGCGGAGAGGAAAGAGGCTGACCTTAGGGAATGTGGAGGGCTGCGGGCATAAGAGAATTGAAGGAGGAGGCCCCCCTGATCGTGCATATAAGGAATGACAAGTAGGGGAAGAGGCTGATCGGCAGAAGGAGAGAAGGGGTTGATAGGAGAAAGGGAGCAGGCGGAGACCTCTGAGCGGCATAAAGAGGTAGAAGGAGGCGTGATGCCCACCCCGCGACGGCTAAGACCTTAGAGATGATCCGCCAATAAGGGAGAGAGAGGAAAGAGCATGAACGGAAGAGAGATGAGGGGAGGGACTGATCGGCAAATAAGAGAGATGAATGAAGAGGAGGAGGCCCTGAATTCGCAAAGGGAATATGAAGGAGGAAAGTATCGGCAAAGGGAGTGAATAGAGGAGCACTGATTCGGCATAAGGGGATGGAGTGAAGGAGGCTGATGCATAAGGGGAGAATGAAAGAGGGGAAGGCTGAAATTCGGCCCAATAAGAGAAGATGAATGGAGGAGGGAGGCTTTAAAATCGACTAGGTCATGATGAGAGGAGAGAGGCTGAATCGCCAAATAAGGGAGAATGAGGAGGAGGGCCTGGAATCACAATAAGGGATGCTGATGAGGAGGAGGAGGCTGATCCATAAGGGAGAAATGAGGGGGAGGGTCAGACATCAAAATTAGTGTGTTTTTCATCCGGGCCTCTAGAACTAGATCTGGAGATTATGAATTCCGGTCATGGTGATTCGGCTTATGTATGCCCTTGCACCTCCAACATATAAACAATGGGGCTCTTTTACTAAGGTTCTGCGACCGAAAATTCCCGTTGGGGTTCCCAAAATATTCCATTGTGCGGTGAATTGCCCCCAGGTTTTTGGCGGCAATGCGATCGGATTGGGGTGCATCGCCATCCGGCTTGCAACGCGACAGAAATCGGGGGGTTGGCCGTCGACCAACCCAACGGATTCAGACAAAAACTGCGAATTTAAAAACGGAATTGTGTTGCAAGATCAGCACTACATGCACCGGGAAAGAAAAGGCAGAAGCGACGGATGCAGGAACTTGTGCGCACACTTAGTGATTCGCGGCTGACCTGAATTCTCGTGGCACAGTGCATCCGTGGGATTGCGACGACCTGGAACCGGGTAAGTTAAATGTGCCCCAATGTTGTTGGAGACTTCTTGGATCACTTTTTGTTTGTGATATACCTTGATGACCATTCTAATATTTTCAGACACCTTGGAGGAAACACCCGCAGACTGTTTTAGTCTGGAACGTTTACAGAGGAAATCATCTTTATAATAAGTTAGAAAAATGTGAATTTTGAAACAAACCTGGACATCTCGTATCTCCAGAAGGACCGTGTAGATATCCGGGGAATCTTGTGGATTGGCCTCAGCCGTTTTGTTGACTTTTCTAAATCATTTTTCCAATCACTTCTTCTCCGAGGCAACAAGGGGGCTTCTGATAAATGAAAGAACTCTTTACTTCTGCACCCAAACTGCTTTCATCCAAATTCTGAATTTAGTTTTTGTGGAGGTCGATGCCCAGACTGGTGGAGATGTTTGTCTTCAACGGGTTGGTGACAAGAGCAACTTCATCCTGTGTGCCTTACATTCCCAGGTCATGACATCTGCAGAAAGGAACTACGACATCAGAAATAGAGAGCTGGTGGCCAGTAATATTGCCTTCTCTGAATGGGAGACATCTTTTGGAAGGTGCAAATCCTCCTGAAACTGTCCAACTGGAGTTGTAGAGTCTATCCATGCGGGCAGGAGATTATCTGCAAGGACAAGCAGGGGTTGGGGGGGGGCTTAACTTTCTTCTAGATTAATTTCAATTATTCTTATCGACCAGGTCAAGGAAATGGCTGAGTCCTTATCCAGGATTCTGATGAACCTAAGAGGGGTTCTAAGACAGAGTCAACCATCTTTACCTCAATATAATCTTGACTCCAGAGAAACTTTTAAACAAAGATCAAAGATGGACATTCAGAATGACTCATCTCTCAATCACCCTTTCTCAGGATGGAATCTTTCCTTTGAAGCAGGACCACAGACCATGTACCTGAATCTGCCTGACTTGAAGTTCCTAAAGCTGATCCATGATTCAAAATTAACGGGCATCTAGGGGTCATGAAAACTTAGATACTTTTGCTTTGTTCTTTTGGGTGGCCGAATTGAAAAATAAAATGTGTTAAGAAATATGTTTTTTTTCATCATCTGTTAACATGTGCAAAAACAAAGACTCACCATCTCCCCCTCTCGGTTCACGTTCCATCCAGGCTTTGGGGATCAAATTCATGGTTTATTTATGGATCTTCCTCCTTCTACAGAAATGACACATCCTTGTCGTTAGGCCCATTTTATACGAACCAAACGAATCCCTAATGCCGAACAAAACCGCAAAGAAAAATGATAAAAGGAGACATTTAGGCTGCACGTGCACCAGACACAATGTATCTCATATAGAGGTGCGCAATTCACATCAAGATTTGGAACAATTTCTGTACAGCCTTGGGAATCAAAGTTAATTATTTTCTACTTTCATCCTCAGTCAAACGGCCAGACTGAAAGGAACCACAAAACTCTGGGACTGTCACGGGTGGTCCCGCGACCCATATCGGGGTCGCAGGCTCACCCGTGCTTTCCTGCGCCCCGCCAGTGGCGCTCGCTCCCTTCCGCCTTGCGCTCGCGGGCGCCCGAATGCTAGGGTGCCGCGCGGTCAACTTCTCAAATTTAAACCATCAATGAAAAACCCAATTCCAGGAAGAAATACAGCCCCTCCTGCACCAGTAAAGGTCCAAGGGAAAGAGGAATTTGTTGTGGATAAAATCCTGATTCTAAAATCTCAAGAGGTGTATTGCAGTATTTAGTGCAATGGAAAGTGGTACGGACCAGAAGAAAATTCTTGGAGCCTGAAAATAAAGTTCATGATTTGGCTAACAAAAGCCTTTTATCAGAGACCATCCGAAAAGCCACCCAAGGATCTCCAGAGGCCTCCTGAAAGAACTACTCTCAGGACTGAAACCAGTGGACTCCGCTGTTCCCAAGCCTGCAGCTCTTACCAACTGAGCAGCAACTCTATCCGGATACTCCAGTGCTGATCCTTGGCCTAGTTTTTTTTTTGATCGGCATAAGGGAGATGAGGAGGAGGAGGCTGATCGGCATAAGGGAGATGAGGAGGAGGAGGCTGATCAGCATAAGGGAGATGATGAGGAGGAGGCTGATCGGCATAAGGGAGATGAGGAGGAGGAGGCTGATCAGCATAAGGGAGATGAGGGGGAGGAGGCTGATCGGCATAAGGGAGATGAGGGGGAGGGTCAGACAATCCATAGGTGTTCATCCAGGGGCCTCTAGAACTAGATCTGGAGATTATGAATACCGGGTCATGTGATTCGGCTTATGTAATGCCCTTGCACCTCCCAGCATTATAAACAATGGGGCTCATTTACTAAGGGTCTGCGGGACCGAAATTCCGTTGGGTTTCCCAAATATTTCCATTGTGCGGTGAATTGCCCCAGGTTTTTGGCGCATGCGATCGGATTGTGGTGCATCGCCGCCGGCTTGCACGCGACAGAAATCGGGGGGCGTGCCGTCGGACAACCCAACGGATTCGGACAAACTGCGGAATTTAAAAACGGAATTGTGTTGCAAGATCAGCACTTACATGCACCGGGAAGAGGCAGAAGCGACGGATGCAGGAACTTGTGCGCACAGCCTTAGTGATTCGCGGCTGACCTGAATTCTCGTGGCACAGTGCACCGTGGGATTGCGACTGGACCGGGTAAGTTAATGTGCCCCAATGTGTTTGGAGACTTCTTGGATCACTTTGTTGTGATATACCTTGATGACATTCTAATATTTTCAGACACCTTGGAGGAACACCGCAGACATGTTGTTAGTCCTGGAACGTTTACAGGAGAATCATCTTTATAATAAGTTAGAAAAATGTGAATTTGAACAAACCTGGGACATCTCGTATCTCCAGAAGGACCGTGTATGGATCCGGGGAATCTTGTGGATTGGCCTCAGCCGTTTGTTGACTTTTCTAAAGTCATTTTTCCAATCACTTCCTCCGAGGCACAGGGGCTTCTGATAAATGAAAGACTCTTTACTTCTGCACCCAAACTGCTTCATCCAAATTCTGAATTACTGTTTGTTGTGGAGGTCGATGCCTCAGACTGTTGGAGATGTTCGGTCTCAACGAGTTGGTGACAAGATGCAACTTCATCCATGTGCCTTACATTCCCAGGTCATGTCATCTGCAGAAAGGAACTACGACATCAGAAATAGAGAGCTGGTGGCCAGTAATATTGCCTTCTCTGAATGGAGACATCTTTTGGAAGGTGCAAATCCTCCTGAAACTGTCCTAACTGGAGTGTAGAGTCTATCCATGCGGGCAGGAGATTATCTGCAGGACAAGCAGGGGTTGGGGGGGGGGCTTACTTTCTCTAGATTTAATTTCATTATTTCTTATCGACCAGGATCAAGGAATGGCTGATGCCTTATCCAGGATTCTTGACCTAAGGAGGGTTCTAAGACAGAGTCAACCATCTTATCTTCCAATATAATTCTTGACTCCAGAGAACTTTTAACAAAGATCAAAGATGGACATCAGAATGACTCATCTCTCAATCACCCTTCTCAGGATGGGAATCTTTCCTTTGAAGCAGGACCACAGACCATGTACCCCTGAATCTGCTCGACGTGAAGTCCTAAAGCTGATCCATGATTCAAAACTTACAGGGCATCTAGGGGTCATGAAAACTTATGGACTTTTGCTTTGTTCTTTTTGGTGGCCGAATTGTAAAAATGATGTTAAGAAATATGTTTCATCCTGTATAACATGTGCACGAAACAAGACTCCACCATCTCCCCCTCTCGGTCCACGTTCCATCCAGGCTTTGGGGATCAAATTCCATGGGTTTTATTATGGATCTTCCTCCTTCTACAGAAATGACACATCCTTGTCGTTATGGCCCATTTTATACGAACCAAACGAATCCCTACTGCCGAACAAACCGCAGAAAGAATGATAAAGGAGACATTTAGGCTGCACGGTGCACCAGACAATGTCATCTCAGATAGAGGTGCGCAATTCACATCAAGATTTTGGAACAATTTCTGTACAGCCTTGGGAATCAAAGTTAATTTATTTTCTACTTTTCATCCTCAGTCAAACGGCCAGACTGAAAGGACACCAAACTCTGGGACTGTCACGGGTGGTCCCGCGACCCATATCGTGGGTCGCAGGCTCACCCGTGCTTCTCTGCCCCCGCCAGTGCGGCTCGCTCCCTTCCGCCTTGCGCGCGCGGCCCCGAATGCTAGGGTGCGCGCGCGGTCACTTCTCAAAATTTAAACCAATCAATGAAAACCCATTTCCAGGAAGAAATCAGCCCCCTCCTGCACCAGTAAAGGTCCAAGGGAAAGAGGAATTTGTTGTGGATAAAATCCTGGATTCTAAAATCTCAAGAGGTCGTTTGCAGTATTTAGTGCAATGGAAGTGGTACGGACCAGAAGAAAATTCTTGGGAGCCTGAAAATAAAGTTCATGCATTTAGGCTAACAAAAGCCTTTTATCAGAGACATCCAGAAAAGCCACCCCAAGGATCTCCAGAGGCCATCCTGAAAGACTACTCTCAGGACTTGAACCAGTGGACTCCGCTGTCCCAAGCTGCAGCTCTACCAACTGAGCTATGCAACTCTCTGGATAGCTCCAGTGCTGATCCTTGGCCTAGTTTTTATTTTCCAGTTCCTAGTTCCTTTTTCCCTGGCTTTGCTCCGCCCCTTCCTTGATTGAACTTCCTATTTAAACCCAGCCTTGATTACACTTCCTTGCAAGATTATTGTGCTCCTAGCCTGTAATCTAGCGTGTGTAGTCTACTCTCCTGCGATCGCCTACTGTGCAACTACCTCGGGCTCCTCTGTACTGCTGAACCTCTCCTGTGCACTGACCTCTGGCTTCACCGACTACGATTCCTGCCTGCATTAACCCAAGTAAGTTACAACACTAAGGGTCCATTCACACACGGTATGCTGTGTGCTGGAGAGGAGGAGGTGCCCCCTCCTCCCTCCATAGACGCTATTGCCGTCTATGGGGACGTACATATGGCCGCATGTACGTCCCGGCAGACTGCCATGTGAATGAGCGCTTTGACTCCAAAACCAGATTGTTGCAACCAGGTTTCTGTTACTTGCAGCACTGAATGACTTCCACAGACTCCATGAGGCAAATTTACTTACCAGGTCCAGTCGCGATCCTGTGGTGCGTTTTCCGACGAGAATTCGGGTCTTCCAACGATAAACTAAGGTCCGTGCACCCGATATCCAGCAGGTGTTGCTGCTGTGCTGAGGTCTGCTGGACTTTACCTTCTTCCTGGTGCATGTAAGTGCTCGATCACAAATTATTTTTTAAATTCCGCATTTTTTCCGATTCCGTTGGATTGTCCAACGGCCATGCCCATCCCATTTGTGTCGCGTGAAAGCCGGCGCCGATGCGCCAAAATCTGATTGTGCGCAAATCAAAAATCGTCAAGAAATCCGGTGGAATTGCGGCCGCAGGACCCTTAGTAAATGAGCCTCCTTGTATATGTGTGCAGAGCAGACTTCGGGCAGGGCATTCTTTGCATAGAAGTGTCAGGTTAGCGTCAGAGCCGGGACCACATCATCAGGGAGACATCACCATCTGTCCATATATGGTCTCCACATCTCCCAGGGCTTCCCCAGACACAAGGTTTCTATTTAATTTAAACAATTTTTTTTGCCCTTGAACCCACAAGCTCCACCTGCCATAGAGATTATGAGCGTCTACCCTTCGACTATGGTTTAGTGGTTGTCTATGGGAGAATTTTATGTAACCAAGGGCTTCACTGTGACACTGTGACACCCTCCATGCACTGGTATATAGAGATACAGCGCCCCCATCCACTAGACTATGGTATTACTGGTTACACTGGGGGATGTTATATCACTAGAGCCTCCATAGAGTTACACTGTGACACCTGCTCCATGCACTGGTATATAGAGATACAGCGCCCCCATCCACTAG
>WNYA01000647.1:58862-81764 GCA_019512145.1 Engystomops pustulosus
TACTGGTACACTGGGGGGTGTTATATCACTAGCGCCTCCATGAGTACACTGTTAACACAGGCTCCATTGCCCTGGGTATAGAGGATACAGCGCCCCATCATAGACATGGTATTACGGATACACGGGGGGATGTATATCACTAGAGCCTACATAGAGTTACACTGTGACACCTGTCATGCACTGGTAATAGAGATACAGCGCCCCCATCCTAGACTATGTCTAGTACTGGTTAAACTGGGGGAGGTGTTATATCACTAGGAGCCTCAATAGAGTTCCACTGTGAACCTGTCCATGCACTTGTATATAGAGACCAGCGCCCCCATCCACTAGACTATGGTATTACTGGTTACACGGGGGGATGTTTATATCACTAGGCCTCCTAGAGTTACACTATGACACCTGTTCCATACAAATGGTATATAGGAGATACAGCGCCCCCATCCACTAGACTATGGTATTACTGGTACACTGGGGGATGTTATTTCACTTAGAGCCTCCATAGAGTTACACTGTGCACCGCTCCATGCACTTGGGAGTATAGAGATACAGCGCACCCCTCACTAGACTATGGTATTACTGGTTACACTGGGGGGATGTTATATCAATAGAGCCTCCATAGAGTTACACTGTGCGGACACATGCTCCATGCAATGGTATATAGAGGTACAGCGCCCCCATCGACAGACTATGGGATGTACGGGTGAAAAGCGGCCCATTATCGTTGGGGGGGGGGGTTGGGGTTATATCAATAGGCCTCCATAGAGTTACAATGTGACACAGGATCCATGCACTGGTATATAGAGATTAAAGAGCCCCCATCCACTATGACTATGTATTACTGGTTACACGGGAGGATGTTATATCACTAGAGCCTCCATAGAGTAACACGTGACACCTGCTCCATGCACTGGTATGATAGAGGTACAGCGCCCCATCCACTAGGACTATGGTATTACTGGTTACACGGGGGGGATGTTAGATCACTGAGCATCCATAGAGTTACCACTGTGACACCGGCCCTCCAGCATGTATATAGAGTTTAAAAGAATACAGCCGCCCCCATCACTGACTAATGGTTATTACTGGTTACACTGGGGGAATGTTTATATCACTAGAGCCTCCATAGAGTTACACTATGACAACCTGCTCATGCAATGGTATATTGAGATACAGACGCCCAATCCCCCCCCCCCACTAGGACTATAGTATTACTGGTTACACTGGGGGCGTTATACACTAGAGCCTCCATAGAGTTACACTGGACACTGCTACAGCACTGGTATATAGAGATTACAGCGCCCCCCATCCACTAGGACTATGGTATTAATGGTTAGTTAAACTGGGGGAGATGTTACATCACTAGAGCATCCATAGAGTTACACTGTGACACCTGCTCCATGCAGGTTATATAGAGATACAGCCGCCCCCACCCACTAGACTATGGTTTACTGGTTACATTGGGGATGTTATATCATAGAGCCTCCATAGAGTTTTAACACTGTGACAAGGCCCATGCACTGGTATATAGTAGACCCTACAGAGCCCCCATCCACTAGACTATGGTATTACTGGTTACATTGGGGGAGGTATATCAATAGAGCCTCCATAGAGTTACACTGGGACAAACGCTCCAGGCCACTGGTATATAGAGGTACAGCGCCCCCATCACTAGCATGGTATTACTGGTACACTGGGGGTGTTATATCACTAGAGCCGCCATAAGTTACACTGTGACCCGCCTCCAGGCATGGTATATAGAGATACAGCCCGCCCCCCATCCACTAGACATGGTATGACTGGTTACACGGGAGGATGTTATATACTAGAGCCTCCCATAGGAGTTACACGTGACACCAGGCTCCAGGCACTGGTATATAGAGATACCAGCACCCCCATCCACTAGACTATGGTATTTACTGGGTACCACTGGGGGATGTTAGATAACTAGGCCTCCATAGAGTACACTGTGACCACAGGCTCCATGCACTGGTGATATAGGAGAATACAGCGCCCCATCCACTAGACTTATGCTATTGGTTACACTGAGGAGTTATATCACTAGAGCCTCCATAGAGTTTACACTGTGACACCTGATCCATGCATGGTATATAGAGATACAGGCCGCGCCCCCATCCACTAGGGACTATGGTATGACTGGTTACCACTGGGGGATGTTTTCCTATAGCCTCCCATAGAGTTACGTGTGAAACACTGCTCCAGCATGGTATATCGAGATACAGCGCCCCCCCACCACCCAGACTATGGTATTACTGGTTACACTGGGGGCTGTAATCAACTAGAGCCTCCAAGAGTTATAATGTGACACGAGCTCCATTGCACTGGTATTATAGAGGTACAGCGCCCCCCCATCCACTACTATGGTATATGGAGTTAAACTGGGGGGGGTGTTAAGCACTAGAGCATCCATAGAGTTACACTGGGACAAAGGCTCCATGCACTGTAATAGAGATACAGCGCCCCATCCACTAGACTATGGTATACTGGTTACACTGGAGGATGTTAGCTAATCACTAGAGCCTTTCAATAGAGGACACTGTGTTGGAACAGGCTCCATGCACTGGTATATTAGGGGTACAGCGCCCCCACCACTAGACTATGGTATTACTGGTTACACTGGGGTGGTGTTATATTCACTAGGCCTCCATAGAGTACACTGTGACCCTGCTCCATGCACTGGTATATAGAGGTACAAGCGCCCCCATCACTAGACTATGGTAGTACTGGTTACACTGGGGGGGGGTTATATCACAGAGCATCCATAGCGTTACCTGTGACCCAGGCTCCATGCAGCTGGTAATATAGAGATACAGCGCACGGCCACTAGGACTATGGTATACTGGTTACACTGGGGAGATGTTATACACTAGAGCCTCACTAGAGGTACACGTGTGACACCTGCCCATGCACTGGTATATAGAGATTACAGCGCCCCCATCCACTAGACTTATGGTATTACTGGTTACCACGGGGAGGGATGTTATATCACTAGAGCCTCATAGATTTACACTGTGGACACCTGCTCATGCATGGTATTATAGAGATACAGCGCCCCCACCCACTAGACTATGGTATACTGGTTACACGGGAGGTGTTATATCACTAGAGCCACATAGAGTTACCTGTGACACCTGCTCCAGCACGGTATATAGAGATACAGGCCCCCATCCACTAGACTATGTATTACTGGGTTACACGCGGGGATGGTATATCACTAGAGCCTCCATAGAGTTACACTGGACACCTGCCTCCATGCACTGGTATATAGAGGTACAGCGCCCCCATCCACTAGACTATGGTATTATGGGTACACTGGGGGAGGTAATCACTAGAGCCTCCATAGAGTTCCACTGTGACTCGGCTCCATGCACTGTATATAGAGATACAGCGCCCCCATCACTAGACTATGGTTTACTGGTTACACTGGGGATGTGATATAATAGAGCCTCCATAGAGGTACACTGTGACACACGCTCCATGCACTGGTATATAGAGGGGGACAGCGCCCCCATCCTAGACTATTGTATATGGTTACACTGGGGGAATGTTATATCACTAGGAGCCTCCAAGCGTTTACACTGTACACAGGATCCATTGACACTGGTATATAGATATACAGCCGCCCCCACCACTAGACTATGGTTTACTGGTTACCTGGGGGATGTTATTATAACTAGAGCCTACATAGAGTTACCACTGTGGACTCCTGCGTCCATGCACTGGTGGTATATGGATAGCAGCCGCCCCATTCCACTAGACTATGTGATTACTGGGTACACTGGTGGGATGTTATATCACTAGAGCCTTCAATAGAGTTACACTGTGACACAACGCTCCAGGCACTGTATATAGAGTACAGACGCCCCCCCGTCCACTAACTATGGTAGACTGGTTACACTGGGGGAGGGTATATCACTATAGCCTCAATAGAGTTACACTGTGACACAGGCTCCATGCCACTGGTATATAGAGATACAGCGCCCCCATCCACTAGGACTATGGTATTTACTGGTACACTGGGGGATGTTTATATCCACTAGAGCCTCAATAGAGTTACTGGACACTGCTCCATGCACACTGGTATATATATAAAGAGATACAGCGCCCCCATCCACCTAGACTAGGTATACTGTTACACGGGGGAATGTTATATCACTAGAGCTCATAGAGTTACCTGGACACAGGCTCCATGCACTGGTATATAGAGATACAGCGCCCACCAGCAACTAGACTATGGTATGACTGGTTTTACACTGGGGGATGTTATATCAACTAGAGCCGCCATGATGTTACACTATGAAACCTGCTCCATTTGCACTGGTATATAGAGATACAGGCCCCCATCCACTAGACTATGGTATTACTGGTACACTGGGGGGGGATGTTATATCACTAGAGCCTCCATAGAGTGCCCACTGTGAAACTGCTCCATCACTGTGTATATAGAGATACAGACGCCCCCATCCTAGAACTTATGGTATTACTGGTTTTTTATTTTAAACTGGGGGGGGATGTTATATCCACTAGAGCCTCCATAGAGTACCACTGTGACACCTGCTCCTGCACTGGTATATAAGAGATAAAGCGCCCCCACCACTAGACATATGGATTACGTGGTCAGTGGGGGATGTTATCACTAGAGCCTCCCCCATATTTTTTTCGAGTTACACTGTTGACACAGGCTCCATGCACTGGTAATAGAGATACAGGCCCCATCCACTAGATATGGCATACTGTTAAATTTGGGGGATGTTATATCACTAGAGCCTCCATAGAGTTACACTGTGACACACGCCTCCATGCACTGGTATTAGAGGTACAGCGCCCCCATCCAATGACTATGGTATTACTGGTTAACACTTTTTTTTTTGGGGGATGTTATATCACTAGAGCCTCCATAGAGTTACACTGATGACACTGCTCCATGCATTGGTATATAGAGATTACAGAGCCCCCATCCACTGACTAGGTATTACTGGTTACACTGGGAGGATGTTATATCACTAGAGCCTCCATAGAGTTACACTGTGACACCGGCTCCATGCACTGGTATATAGAGATACAGCACCCCCATCCTATAGACTATGGTATTACTGGTTACACTGGGGGGATGTTATATCACTAGAGCCTCCATAGAGTACACGTGACACAGGGCTCCATGCACTGGTATCTAGAGATACCAGCGCCCATCCATAGACTATGGTCTTAGTTGGTTACACTGAGGGATGTTATATCACTAGAGCTCCATAGAGTACACTGTGCACCTGACTCCAGTGGCACTGGTAATATCGAGATACGCGCCCCCAATCCATCTAGGATATGGTATTACTGGTTTACACTGGGGGATGTATAACTATAGCCTCCATAGAGGTACCTGGAAACCGCTCCATGCACTGGTTATATAGAGATACAGCGCACACATCCACCAGAGTAGGATTACTGGTTACACTGGGGATGTTTTATATCACTAGAGCCCCATAGAGTTTATACGTGACACCAGCTCCATGCACTGGTATATAGAGGTACAGCGCCCCCATCCACTAGACTATGGTATTACTGGTTTACATGGGGGGCGGTGTTTTGTTATAATCACCTAGGAGCCGCAATAGAATACCACTATGACCACAGGCTCCATGGCACTGGGATATAGAGACTCCAGCGCCCGCCATCCACTAGACTGATGGTATTACGGTTACACGGAGGATGTTTATCACTAGAGCCTCATAGAGTTACACTGTGACCACAGGCTCCAGGTGCCACTGGTATATAGTAGGTACCAGCGCACACCGATGTGTGGGGTCGGGGGAATCCTCTGTATAGATGTGTGAGGTCGGGGGAATCCTCTGTATAGATGTGTGAGGTCGGGGAATCCTCTGTATAGATGTGTGGGGTCGGGGAATCCACTGTATACATGTGTGGGGTCGGGGAATCCTCTGTATAGATGTGTGGGGTCGGGGAATCCTCTGTATAGATGTGTGGGGTCGGGGGAATCCTCTGTATAGATGTGTTATTACAGGGAATTTGTATTAATTTATGTGGGGTCAGAAAATTTTTGTATAGATGTGTCAGCCTGCGGCAAAGCCACATCAGGGAAATATCATGAAATGTCCATATATGGTGTAACTAGAGGTTTCCGCTGACATAACAAGGGTTAAGGGTTCGCCGTTGCTCATGAACCTCTGTCTTTACCAGACGTAAGACATGCTATAGAGATATAGGACAGCGCCCCCATCCACTAGACTATGGTATTACTGGTTACACTGGGGGGGGGGGGGATGTTATATCACTAGAGTCTCCATAGAGTTACACTGTGACACAGGCTCCATGCACTGGTATATAGAGGTACAGCGCCCCCATCCACTAGACTATGGTATTACTGGTTACACTGGGGGATGTTATATCACTAGAGCCTCCATCCACTAGACTATGGTATTACTGGTTACACTGGGGGATGTTATATCACTAGAGCCTCCATAGAGTTACACTGTGACACCGCTCCATGCACTGGTATATAGAGATACAGCGCCCCCATCCACTAGACTATGGTATTACTGGTTACACTGGGGGTGTATATACACTAGAGCCTCCATAGATTACACTGTGACACACTGCCATGCACTGGATATAGAGATACAGCGCCCCCATCCACTAGACTATGGTATTACTGGTTACACTGGGGGATGTTATATCACTAGAGCCTCCATAGAGTTACACTGTGGACACTGCCACTGCACTGGTATATAGAGATACAGCGCCCCCATCCACTAGACTATGGTTAACTGGTACACTGGGGGATGTTATATCACTAGAGCCCCATAGAGTTACACTGTGACAAGGCTCCATGCACTGGTATATAGAGATACAGCGCCCCCATCCACTAGACTATGGTATTACTGGTTACACTGGGGGATGTTATATCACTAGAGCCTCCATAGAGTTACACTGTGACACAGGCTCCATGCACTGGTATATAGAGATACAGCGCCCCCATCACTAGACTATGGTATTACTGGTTACACTGGGGGATGTTATATCACTAGAGCCTCCTAGAGTTACACTGTGACACCTGCTCCATGCACTGGTATATAGAGATACAGCGCCCCCATCCACTAGACTATGGTATTACTGGTTACACTGGGGGTGTTATATCACTAGAGCCTCCATAGAGTTACACTGTGACACCTGCTCCATGCACTGGTATATAGAGATACAGCGCCCCCATCCACTAACTATGGTATTACTGGTTACACTGGGGGATGTTATATCACTAGAGCCTCCATAGAGTTACACTGTGACACCGCTCCATGCACTGGTATATAGAGATACAGCGCCCCCATCCACTAGACTATGGTATTACTGGTTACACTGGGGGATGTTATATCACTAGAGCCTCCATAGAGTTACACTGTGACAACGGCTCCATGCACTGGTATATAGAGGTACAGCGCCCCCATCCACTAGACTATGGTATTACTGGTTACACTGGGGGATGTTATATCACTAGAGCCTCCATAGAGTTACACTGTGACACCTGCTCCATGCACTGGTATATAGAGTACAGCGCCCCCATCCACTAGACTATGGTATTACTGGTTACACTGGGGGTGTTATATCACTAGAGCCTCCATAGAGTTACACTGTGACACCTGCTCATGCACTGGTATATAGAGGTACAGCGCCCCCATCCACTAGACTATGGTATTACTGGTTACACTGGGGGATGTTATATCATAAGAGCCCCATAGAGTTACACTGTGACACCACGCTCCATGCACTGGTATATAGAGATACAGGCCCCCATCCACTAGACTATGGTATTACTGGTTACACTGGGGGATGTTATATCACTAGAGCCTCCATAGAGTTACACTGTGACAAGCTCCATGCACTGGTATATAGAGATACAGCGCCCCCATCCACTAGACTATGGTATTACTGGTTCCACATGGGGATGTTATACACTAGAGCCTCCATAGAGTTACACTGTGACACAGGCTCCATGCACTGGTATATAGAGATACAGCGCCCCCATCCACTAGACTATGGTATTACTGGTACACTGGGGATGTTATATCACTAGAGCCTCCATAGAGTTCATGTGACAACGTCCATGCACTGGTATATAGGGATACAGCGCCCCCATCCACTAGACTATGGTATTACTGGTTACAACTGGGGGATGTTATATCACTAGAGCCTCCATAGAGTTACACTGTGACACGGCTCCATGCACTGGTATAGAGATACAGCGCCCCCATCCACTAGACTATGGTATTACTGGTTACACTGGGGGATGTTATATCACTAGAGCCTCCATAGAGTACACTGTGACACCGCTCCATGCACTGGTATATAGAGATACAGCGCCCCCATCCACTAGACTATGGTATTACTGGTTACAATGGGGGTGTTATATCACTAGAGCCTCCATAGAGTACACTGTGACACCGCTCCATGCACTGGTATATAGAGATACAGCGCCCCATCCACTAGACTATGGTATTACTGGGTACACTGGGGGATGTTATATCACTAGAGCCTCCATAGAGTTACACTGTGACACAGCTCCATGCACTGGTATATAGGATACAGGCCCCATCCACTAGACTATGGTATTACTGGTTACACTGGGGGATGTTATTCACTAGAGCCTCCATAGAGTTACACTGTGACAGTGCTCCATGCATGGTATATAGAGATACAGCGCCCCCATCCACTAGAAATGGTATTACTGGTTACACTGGGGGTGTTATATCACTAGAGCCTCCATAGAGATACACGTGACACAGCTCCATGCACTGGTATATAGAGATACAGCGCCCCCATCCACTAGACTATGGTATTACTGGTTAACTGGGGGATGTTATCACTAGAGCCTCATAGAGTTACACTGTGAACAGGCTCCATGCACTGGTATATAGAGATACAGCCGCCCCATCCTAGACTATGGTATTACTGGTACACTGGGGGATGTTATATCACTAGAGCCTCCATAGAGTTACACGTGGACACTGCTCCATGCACTGGTATATGAGATACAGCGCCCCATCCACTAGACTATGGTATTACTGGTTACACTGGGGATGTTATATCACTAGAGCCTCCATAGAGTTACACTGTGACACCGGCTCATGCACTGGTATATAGAGATACAGCGCCCCCATCCATAGACTATGGTATTACTGGTTACAAGGGGGTGTTATATCACTAGAGCCTCATAGAGTTACACTGTGACACCAGCTCCATGCACTGGTATATAGAGATACAGCGCCCCATCACTAGACTATGGTATTACTGGTTACCTGGGGGATGTTATATCACTAGATGCCATAGAGTTACACTGTGACACCTGCTCCATGCACTGGTAATAGAGATACAGCGCCCCCATCCTAGACTATGGTATTACTGGTTACATGGGGGATGTTATATCACTAGAGCCTCATAGAGTTACACTGTGACACCTNNNNCAGGCCCATGCACTGGTATATAGAGTACAGCGCCCCCCATCCACTAGACTATGGTATTACTGGTTACACTGGGGGAGTTTATATCACTAGAGCCTCCATAGAGTTACACTGTGACACCGCTCCATGCACTGGTATAGAGGTACAGCGCCCCCATCCACTAGACTATGGTATTACTGGTTACACTGGGGGTGTTATATCACTAGAGCCTCCATAGAGTTACACTGTGACACAGGCTCCATGCACTGGTATATAGAGGTACAGCGCCCCCATCCACTAGACTATGGTATTACTGGTTACACTGGGGGATGTCATATCACTAGAGCCTCCATAGAGTTACACTGTGACACAGGCTCCATGCACTGGTATATAGAGATACAGCGCCCCCATCCACTAGACTATGTTTACTGGTTACACTGGGGGATGTTATATCACTAGAGCCTCCATAGAGTTACACTGTGACACCTGCTCATGCACTGGTATATAGAGATACAGCGCCCTCATCCACTAGACTATGGTATTACTGGTTACACTGGGGGATGTTATATCACTAGAGCCTCCATAGAGTTACACTGTGACACCGCTCCATGCACTGGTATATAGAGATACAGCGCCCCCATCCACTAGACATATGGTATTACTGGTTACATGGGGGATGTTTATCACTAGAGCCTCCAGAGTTACACTGTGACACGCTCCATGCAATGGTATATAGATACAGCGCCCCATCACTAGACTATGGTTACTGGTTACACTGGGGGATGTTATATCACTAGAGCCTCCATAGAGTTACACTGTGACACACGCTCCATGCACTGGTATATAGAGAGTACAGCGCCCCCATCCACTAGACTATGGTATTACTGGTTACACTGGGGGATGTTATATCACTAGAGCCTCCATAGAGTTACACTGTGACACCTGCTCCATGCACTGGTATATAGAGATACAGCGCCCCCATCCACTAGACTATGGTTATACTGGTTACACTGGGGGGATATCACTAGAGCCTCCATAGAGTGTACACTGTGACACAGTCCATGCACTTATATAGAGATACAGCGCCCCCATCCACTAGACTATGGTATTACTGGTTACACTGGGGGATGTTATATCACTAGAGCCTCCATAGAGTTACACTGTGGACAGCTCCATGCACTGGTATATAGAGATACAGCGCCCCCATCCACTAGACTATGGTATTATGGTTACACTGGGGGATGTTATATCACTAGAGCCTCCATAGAGTTACACTGTGACTAGCTCCAAGCACTGGTATATAGAGGTACAGCGCCCCACCACTAGACTATGGTATTACTGGTTACACTGGGGGATGTTATATCACTAGAGCCTCCATAGAGTTACACTGTGACACCAGCTCCTGCACTGGTATATAGAGAACAGCGCCCCATCCACTAGACTATGGTATTACTGGTTACACTGGGGAGGTGTTATATCACTAGAGCCTCCATAGAGTTACACTGTGACACCTGCTCCATGCACTGGTATATAGAGATACAGCGCCCCCATCCACTAGACTATGGTATTACTGGTTACACTGGGGGATGTTATATCACTAGAGCCTCCATAGAGTTACACTGTGACACCTGCTCATGCATGGTAATAGGATACAGCGCCCCATCTAGACTATGGTATTACTGGTTACACTGGGGATGTTATATCCTAGAGCTCCATAGAGTTACACTGTGACACAGCTCCATGCACTGGTATATAGAGTACAGCGCCCCCATCCACTAGACTATGGTATTACTGGTTACACTGGGGGATGTTATATCACTAGAGTCCATAGAGTTACACTGTGACACGCTCCATGCACTGGTATATAGAGGAACCGCCCCATCCACTAGACTATGGTATTACTGGTTACACTGGGGGATGTTATATCACTAGAGCCTCCATAGAGTTACACTGTGACAGTGCTCCATGCAATGGTATATAGAGATACAGCGCCCCATCCACTAGACTATGGTATTACTGGTTACACTGGGGGATGTTATATCACTAGAGCTCCATAGAGTTACACTGTGGACACAGGCTCCATGCACTGGTATATAGAGATACAGCGCCCCATCCACTAGACTATGGTATTACAGGTTACACTGGGGGATGTTATATCACTAGAGCCTCCATAGAGTTACACTGTGACACAGGCTCCATGCACTGGTATATAGAGATACAGCGCCCCATCCACTAGACTATGGTATTACTGGTTACACTGGGGGGTGTTATATCACTAGAGCCTCCATAGAGTTACACTGTGACACCTGCTCCATGCACTGGTATATAGAGGTACAGCGCCCCCCATCCACTAGACTATGGTATTACTGGTTACACGGGGGATGTTATATCACTAGAGCCCCATAGAGTTACACTGTGACACCCCCATGCACTGGTATATAGAGATACAGCGCCCCCATCCTATAGACTATGGTATTACTGGTTACACTGGGGGATGTTATATCACTAGAGCCTCCATAGAGTTACACTGTGACCCCTGCTCCATGCACTGGTATATAGAGATACAGCGCCCCATCCACTAGACTATGGTATTACTGGTTACACTGGGGGGATGTATATCACTAGAGCCTCCATAGAGTTACACTGTGACACCTGCTCCATGCACTGGTATATAGAGGTACAGCGCCCCCATCCACTAGACTATGGTATTACTGGTTACAATGGGGGGATGTTATATCACTAGAGCCTCCATAGAGTTACACTGTGACCGGCTCCATGCACTGGTATATAGAGATACAGCGCCCCCATCCACTAGACTATGGTATTACTGGTTACACTGGGGGATGTTATATCACTAGAGCCTCCATAGAGTTACACTGTGACACAGGCTCCATGCACTGGTATATAGAGGTACAGCGCCCCCATCCACTAGACTATGGTATTACTGGTTACACTGGGGGATGTTATATCACTAGAGCCTCCATAGAGGTACACTGTGAAACCCTCCATGCACTGGTATATAGAGATACAGCGCCCCCATCCACCAGACTATGGTATTACTGGTTACACTGGGGGATGTTATATCACTAGAGCCTCCATAGAGTTACACTGTGACACAGGCTCCATGCACTGGTATATAGAGATACAGCGCCCCCATCCACTAGACTATGGGATTACTGGTTACACTGGGGGATGTTATATCACTAGAGCCTCCATAGAGTTACACTGTGACACAGCTCCATGCACGGTATATAGAGATACAGCGCCCCCATCCACTAGACTATGGTATTACTGGTACACTGGGGGATGTTATATCACTAGAGCCTCCATAGAGTTACACTGTGACACAGGCTCCATGCACTGGTATATAGAGATACAGCGCCCCATCCACTAGACTATGGTATTACTGGTTACACTGGGGGATGTTATATCACTAGAG
Source organism: Engystomops pustulosus (assembly GCA_019512145.1). Lineage (NCBI taxonomy): Eukaryota > Metazoa > Chordata > Amphibia > Anura > Leptodactylidae > Engystomops > Engystomops pustulosus. The sequence continues at coordinate 71,763 of WNYA01000647.1, forward strand.
CCTCCATAGAGTTACACTGTGACACAGGCTCCATGCACTGGTATATAGAGATACAGCGCCCCATCCACTAGACTATGGTATTACTGGTTACACTGGGGGGATGTTATATCACTAGAGCCTCCATAGAGTTACACTGTGACACAGGCTCCATGCACTGGTATAGAGATACAGCGCCCCCATCCACTAGACTATGGTATTACTGGTTACACTGGGGGATGTTATATCACTAGAGCCTCCATAGAGTTACACTGTGACACCTGCTCCATGCACTGGTATATAGAGATACAGCCCCCATCCACTAGACTATGGTATTACTGGTTACACTGGGGGATGTTATATCACTAGAGCCTCCATAGAGTTACACTGTGACACAGGCTCCATGCACTGGTATATAGAGTACAGCGCCCCCATCCACTAGACTATGGTATTACTGGTTACACTGGGGATGTTATATCACTAGAGCCTCATAGAGTTACACTGTGACACCGCTCCATGCACTGGTATATAGAGATACAGCGCCCCCATCCACTAGACTATGGTATTACTGGTTACACTGGGGGGTGTTATATCACTAGAGCCTCCATAGAGTTACACTGTGACACCGCTCCATGCACTGGTATATAGAGATACAGCGCCCCCATCCACTAGACTATGGTATTACTGGTTACACTGGGGGATGTTATATCACTAGAGCCTCCATAGAGTTACACTGTGACACCTGCTCCATGCACTGGTATATAGAGATACAGCGCCCCCATCCACTAGACTATGGTATTACTGGTTACACTGGGGGATGTTATATCACTAGAGCCTCCATAGAGTTACACTGTGACACAGCTCCATGCACTGGATATAGAGATACAGCGCCCCATCCACTAGACTATGGTATTACTGGTTACACTGGGGGGATGTTATATCACTAGAGCCTCCATAGAGTTACACTGTGACACCTGCTCCATGCACTGGTATATAGAGATACAGCGCCCCATCCACTAGACTATGGTATTACTGGTTACACTGGGGGATGTTATATCACTAGAGCCTCCATAGAGTTACACTGTGACACAGGCTCCATGCACTGGTATATAGAGGATACAGCGCCCCCATCCACTAGACTATGGTATTACTTGTTACACTGGGGGATGTTATATCACTAGAGCCTCCATAGAGTTACACTGTGACACCGCTCCATGCACTGGTATATAGAGATACAGCCCCCATCCACTAGACTATGGTATTACTGGTTACACTGGGGGATGTTATATCACTAGAGCCTCCATAGAGTTACACTGTGACACCTGCTCATGCACTGGTATATAGAGATACAGCGCCCCCATCCACTAGACTATGGTATTACTGGTTACACTGGGGGATGTTATATCACTAGAGCCTCCATAGAGTTACACTGTGACACAGGCTCCATGCACTGGTATATAGAGATACAGCGCCCCATCCACTAGACTATGGTATTACTGGTTACACTGGGGATGTTATATCACTAGAGCCTCCATAGAGTTACACTGTGACACCTGCTCCATGCACTGGTATATAGAGATACAGCGCCCCCATCCTCTAGACTATGGTATTACTGGTTACACTGGGGGGGATGTTATATCACTAGAGCCTCCATAGAGTTACACTGTGACACCGCTCCATGCACTGGTATATAGAGATACAGCGCCCCCATCCACTAGACTATGGTATACTGGTTACACTGGGGGATGTTATATCACTAGAGCCTCCATAGAGTTACACTGTGACACTGCTCCATGCACTGGTATATAGAGGATACAGCGCCCCATCCACTAGACTATGGTATTACTGGTTACATGGGGGATGTTATATCACTAGAGCCTCCATAGAGTTACACTGTGACACCAGGCTCCATGCACTGGTATATAGAGATACAGCGCCCCCATCCACTAGACTATGGTATTACTGGTTACACTGGGGGATGTTATATCACTAGAGCCTCCATAGAGTTACACTGTGACACAGGCTCCATGCACTGGTATATAGAGGTACAGCGCCCCCATCCACTAGACTATGGTATTACTGGTTACACTGGGGGTGTTATATCACTAGAGCCTCCATAGAGTACACTGTGACACAGCTCCATGCACTGGTATATAGAGATACAGCGCCCCCACACTAGACTATGGTATTACTGGTTACACATGGGGGATGTTATACACTAGAGCCTCCATAGAGTTACACTGTGCATACAGCTCACTGTATAAGTATAGCAGATTACACTAGATATAACTATCCTGTCACTGTACCCTCGTCACCAGCTCCAGACTGGTATATAGAGATACAGCGCCCCATCCACTAGACTATGGTATTACTGGTTACACTGGGGGATGTTATATCACTAGAGCCTCCATAGAGTTACACTGTGACACAGGCTCCATGCACTGGTATATAGAGATACAGCGCCCCCATCCACTAGACTATGGTATTACTGGTTACACTGGGGGATGTTATACACTAGAGCCTCCATAGAGTTACACTGTGACACAGGCTCCATGCACTGGTATATAGAGATACAGCGCCCCCATCCACTAGACTATGGTATTACTGGTTACACGGGGGATGTTATATCACTAGAGCCTCCATAGAGTTACACTGTGACACCGCTCCTGCACTGGTATATAGAGATACAGCGCCCCCATCCACTAGACTATGGTATACTGGTTACACTGGGGGTGTTATATCACTAGAGCCTCCATAGAGTTACACTGTGACACAGCCTCCATGCACTGGTATATAGAGATACAGCGCCCCCATCCACTAGACTATGGTATTACTGGTTACACTGGGGGATGTTATATCACTAGAGCCTCCATAGAGTTACACTGTGACACCTGCTCCATGCATGGTATATAGAGTACAGCGCCCCATCCACTAGACTATGGTATTACTGGTTACACTGGGGGATGTTATATCACTAGAGCCTCCATAGAGTTACACTGTGACACCTGCTCCATGCACTGGTATATAGAGATACAGCGCCCCCATCCACTAGACTATGGTATTACTGGTTACACTGGGGATGTATATCACTAGAGCCTCCATAGAGTTACACTGTGACACCTGCTCATGCACTGGTATATAGAGATACAGCCCCCATCCACTAGACTATGGTATTACTGGTTACACTGGGGGATGTTATATCACTAGAGCCTCCTAGAGTTACACTGTGACACAGCTCCATGCACTGGTATATAGAGATACAGCGCCCCCATCCACTAGACTATGGTATTACTGGTTACACGGGGATGTTATAACTAGAGCCTCCATAGAGTTACACTGTGACACAGCTCATGCACTGGTATATAGAGTACAGCGCCCCATCCATAGACTATGGTATTACTGGTTACACTGGGGGATGTTATATCACTAGAGCCTCCATAGAGTTACACTGTGACACACCTGCTCAAGCATGGTATATAGAGATACAGCGCCCCCATCCACTAGACTATGGTATTACTGGTTACACTGGGGGGTGTTATATTACTAGAGCCCATAGAGTTGTACACTGCTCCATGCACTGGTATATGAGAGTACAGCCCCATCCACTAGACTATGGTATTATGGTTACACTGGGGGGTGTTATATCACTAGAGCCTCATAGAGTTACACTGTGACACCGCTCCATGCACTGGTATATAGAGGTACAGCGCCCCATCCACTAGACTATGGTATTACTGGTTACACTGGGGATGTTATATCACTAGAGCCTCATAGAGTTACACTGTGACACCCTCCATGCACTGGTATATAGAGATACAGCGCCCCATCCACTAGACTATGGTATTACTGGTTACACTGGGGGATGTATATCACTAGAGCCTCCATAGAGTTACACTGTGACAACCGCTCCATGCACTGGTATATAGAGGATACAGCGCCCCATCCATAGACTATGGTATTACTGGTTACACTGGGGGATGTTATATCACTAGAGCCTCCATAGAGTTACACTGTGACACACGCTCCATGCACTGGTATATAGATACAGCGCCCCCATCCACTAGACTATGGTATTACTGGTTACACTGGGGGATGTTATATCACTAGAGCCTCCATAGAGTTACACTGTGACACGCTCCATGCACTGGTATATAGAGATACAGCGCCCCCATCCACTAGACTATGGTATTACTGGTTACACTGGGGGATGTATATCACTAGAGCCTCCATAGAGTTACACTGTGACACGCTCCATGCATGGATATAGAAGATACAGCGCCCCCATCCACTAGACTATGGTATTAATGGTTACACTGGGGGGGTTATATCACTAGAGCCTCCATAGAGTTACACTGTGACACCTGCTCCATGCACTGGTATATAGAGGTACAGCGCCCCCATCCACTAGACTATGGTATTACTGGTTACACTGGGGGGATGTTATATCACTAGAGCCTCCATAGAGTTACACTGTGACACACGCTCCATGCACTGGTATATAGAGATACAGCGCCCCCATCCACTAGACTATGGTATTACTGGTTACATGGGGGGTGTATATCACTAGAGCCTCCATAGAGTTACACTGTGACACACTCCATGCACTGGTATATAGAGGTACAGCGCCCCCATCCACTAGACTATGGTATTACTGGTTACACTGGGGGGTGTTTATCACTAGAGCCTCATAGAGTTACACTGTGACACCGCTCCATGCACTGGTATATAGAGATACAGCGCCCCATCCACTAGACTATGGTATTACTGGTTACACTGGGGGATGTTATATCACTAGAGCCTCCATAGAGTTACACTGTGACACAGCTCCATGCACTGGTATATAGAGGATACAGCGCCCCCATCACTAGACTATGGTATTACTGGTTACACTGGGGGGATGTTATATCACTAGAGCCTCCATAGAGTACACTGTGACAACAGGCTCCATGCACTGGTATATAGAGATACAGCGCCCCCATCCACTAGACTATGGTATTACTGGTTACACTGGGGGGATGTTATATCACTAGAGCCTCCATAGAGTTACACTGTGACACGCTCCATGCACTGGTATATAGAGGATACAGCGCCCCCATCCTCTAGACTATGGTATTACTGGTTACACTGGGGGATGTTATATCACTAGAGCCCCATAGAGTTACACTGTGACACCTGCTCCATGCACTGGTATATAGAGATACAGCGCCCCCATCCACTAGACTATGGTATTACTGGTTACACTGGGGGATGTTATATCACTAGAGCCTCCATAGAGTTACACTGTGACACGGCTCCATGCACTGGTATATAGAGATACAGCGCCCCATCCACTAGACTATGGATTACTGGTTACACTGGGGGATGTTATATCACTAGAGCCTCCATAGAGTTACACTGTGACACGGCTCCATGCACTGGTATATAGAGATACAGCGCCCCCATCCACTAGACTATGGTATTACTGGTTACACTGGGGGATGTTATATCACTAGAGCCTCCATAGAGTTACACTGTGACACACGCTCCAAGCAGTGGTATATAGAGATACAGGCCCCCATCCACTAGACTATGGTATTACTGGTTACACTGGGGGATGTTATATCACTAGAGCCTCCATAGAGTTACACTGTGACACCGCTCCATGCACTGGTATATAGAGATACAGCGCCCCATCCACTAGACTATGGTATTACTGGTTACACTGGGGGATGTTATATCACTAGAGCCTCCATAGAGTTACACTGTGACACCTGCCATGCACTGGTATATAGAGATACAGCGCCCCCATCCACTAGACTATGGTATTACTGGTTACACTGGGGGATGTTATTCACTAGAGCCTCCATAGAGTTACACGTGCACACGGTCATGCACTGGTATATAGAGATACAGCCCCCCATCCACTAGACTATGGTATTACTGGTACACTGGGGGATGTTATATCATAGAGCCTCCATAGAGTTACACTGTGACACAGCTCCATGCACTGGTATATAGAGGTACAGCGCCCCCATCCACTAGACTATGGTATTACTGGTTACACTGGGGGATGTTATATCACTAGAGCCTCCATAGAGTTACACTGTGACACCTGCTCCATGCACTGGTATATAGAGATACAGCGCCCCCATCCACTAGACTATGGTATTACTGGTTACACTGGGGGATGTTATATCACTAGAGCCTCCATAGAGTTACACTGTGACACTGCTCATGCACTGGTATATAGAGATACAGCGCCCCATCCACTAGACTATGGTATTACTGGTTACACTGGGGGATGTGTATACACTAGAGCCTCCATAGAGTTACACTGTGACACAGCTCCATGCACCTGGTATATAGAGGTACAGCGCCCCCATCCACTAGACTATGGTATTACTGGTTACACTGGGGATGTTATTCACTAGAGCTCCATAGAGTTACACTGGGACCACAGCTCCATGCACTGGTATTAGAGGTACAGCGCACCATCCACTAGACTTGGTTTACGGTTACACTGGGGGCATCGCTCTGAAATCTCCTCTTGTACCATCTGGCACTGACTCAAGGACTAAACATTGTGGATTAATTCACTCTACAAGACAGACATTCATATTACAACTCTGCTATATTTAAATAACGATTTTGCAAGACTGATTTGATGTAACAACTTTGCCGTATTTAATTAATGACTTTCTTTGCCTTTGTTGAAAGAAAATACAAGGAATAGAATCTCATAGAACTAAAAGAAACACCTCATTTACACTAGATCAGAAGTAGGGCCCTACTCTCCGTACAGCAGGTCTTCCTGGATTAGAATATTAATTGGGTGTAACTATATTTACATTTTTTATTTGTTTTATGAAATTCACAATGAATTAAATGTACCTTTTTATCATATTACAGGCAGTCCCCAGGTTACATTCAAGGTTCTGGAGGTTTGTTCTTAAGTTGAATTTGTATGTAAGTCGGAACTGTATATTTTATAAGTGTAGCCCCAGGTCTCTGTGACAACTGAATTTTAAAAGTGTTGGGTTGTCATAAGGATTAACAATAAATATTAATTACAGACACATGTGATAACTGTTACAGATGATCATTGTAGCCTAGGGCTAAAGTACAGCAAATTTCCAACATCCAGAGGTCCGTTAGTATCTAGGGGTCGTCTGTAAGTCCGGTGTTTTTAAGTAGGGGACCGCCTGTAAAAAATATTTTTTTTTCCTATAAACCTTATTAGTGCCCACAAAACCCGGAAGCCTCTGCTCTGAGGCACTGGTACTAGTGCACTACAGCTCCCCAGAGCTTGTGATGTCACCGGCTTTTGGGACAGGGAAAGGGAGGACGGGCCATGCAGGAAGGAGCAGGAAGAGAAAAAGGAGCAGGAAGAGAAAAAGGAGCAGGAAGAGAAAAAGGAGCAGGAGGAGAAGGAGGAGAAGGAGCAGGAGGAGAAGGAGCAGGAGGAGGAAAAGGAGCAGGAGGAGAAGGAGCAGGAGGGAGGCTGCCGGCAGCTTTGCCGGCAGCCATTGCTGTGAAAACACCCGCGATCGGTGCTAGCAATATGCAGCAAAGACTTACCGGCTATGGAGAGGGCTCAGCCCGTGAGCCTTCTCCATGCAGCGCGACCCGACCGCCGCCGTGAATACACGGCGGGCGGTCGCGAAGTGGTTAAATTTGTAGTATAATAAACCTGTTAAAAAAAAAAAGAAAAGCATTTGCACCTACCTCAATGTGAGTCCGGTGAGACACATGGGATTCACGTTGGCAGATCTATGCCGGCGCCTCCTCTCACAATGCAGAAAGTGAAGTCGGGACATCTCCCTCCCCTCCCGAATCACTGCACAAGATCCATATCTACAGCGCTTGTGCAATGAAGCCGAGGTGTGTGAAGCCGGCTTTAACAACCCACAGGTGGGAGGAGCTCTGGTCGCAGGAAAGTATAAATAATACGACATTGTAGGGGGGGATTTAGGACCCCAAACCACTTACCAATAAGGACCTGTGGGTGGTTTAGTGTCCCAAATTGCCCGGAAAGGTCATCTTCAAGCTATGGAATAGATTTGTGCGGTGATGTTAGTCCTGCACATAATCCTAGAGCGCCACCTAGTGACAGAATGAAGTTCTTGCCTGTATTATAGCTCTTGTTATGTTGACAATTTATTCTGGGTCAGAACCGTCAGTGATCACATGACTCGTGTGACCAATCTCTTTCCAAACGGGAGGCTGTATATACTGAGACTGGGAAACGGGAGGCTGTATATACTGAGACTGAGAAACGGGAGGCTGTATATACTGAGACTGAGAAACGGGAGGCTGTATATACTGAGACTGGGGAGGAGGAAGCTTTATATACCAAGACTGCGAAGGGGGAAGTTGTATAAACTAAGCATGGTGGGGAGCTGTACAGGCGGTCCCCTACTTAAGAACACCTGACTTACACACGACCCCTAGTTACAACCAGACCTCTGGATATTGGTAATTTATTGTACTTTAGTCCTAGGCTATCACAGGCGTCTGTAATGAAGCATTAGTGTTACTCCTGGTTCTGATGACAACCCAACATTTTTAAAATCCAATTGTCACAGAGACCAAAAAAAATTTGGGCTGGGGTTATAAAGTATACAGTTCCGACTTACATACAAATTCAACTTAAGAACAAACCTACAGAACCTATTCTGTAAGTAACCCGGGGACTGCCTGTATATACTTAGACTGGGAAGGTGAAAGCTGTTTATACTAAGACTGGGGAGGGGGTGCAGTACATAACATAACTGTATAGGGAGGGGGTGCAGTATATAATATGACTGTATAGGGAGGGGGTGCGGTATATAATATGACTGTATAGGGAGGGGGTGCAGTATATAATATGACTGTGTAGAGACGGGTGTTATCATACATTAGGTCCACACAGTGGATATTTTATATGTGGGGGGCAGTGTGGTCACTTGTGTTGTGAAGGGTATATAATATTTAGGAGCACAGTGTTATCCAGGTGACATTATACTGTGACGTCATCCCCCTGATGGAGAAGCTGAGCCGCTGTAAGGTACTAGATGCCACCAATGCCGGTGACTAGTGTGAGAGACTCTCATGTCAGTGTCGGGTGCCACTGCAGCACTGGGCGGGCGGGGATGATATCACTTGTTACTAAACGCTTTTTAAATATTTGTCTGTAAATTTTGTGACTTTTGAGAAGGTTAATAAAAAATACATTAAAATTACTCAGTATTTTGGTTCCTAATTCACCTAAACCGGGAAAGGTTTCTTCTGATATCATGTCAGATCGTGATAAAACATCACATGTATCTCTTTATATAGCGAGATAAGAGGATACATATTAGATTTATAGATTACACATATTTAAAAGATAATTTACCAAAAAAGGCAGCGCACAACAAAAAGTTCAAGCTGAAAACTGTGGTTATTAATCCGTATGTGGCCACGTTTCGGCTCTTACCCAAACTGACCCTCTCTCCAGGGAAGTTACATGAGCGAATGTTACTTGAGAAAGGTTGAATTTGGGTAAAAGAGAAAACGTCGCCACCTATTGATTTAAAACCAGCGTTTTCAGCTTGAACTTTTTGTGTGCTGCCATTTTTGGGAACCTTATGGACTCTTCTGCTATGTGTTGGATTTCATGAGATAGAATAGATAGAGTACACTACCTGTATATAGATAGATAGGAGATAGATGGATAGGAGATAGATGGATAGATAGATAGATAGATAGATAGATAGATAGGAGATAGATAGATATTAGATATATAGGAGATAGATAGATAGATAGATAGATAGATAGGAGATAGATAGACAGGAGATAGATAGATAGATATTAGATATATAGGAGATAGATGGATAGATAGATAGATAGATAGATAGATAGATAGGAGATAGATAGATAGATAGATAGATAGATAGATAGATAGATAGATAGAGAGATAGAGAGATAGGAGATAGATAGATAGATAGATAGGAGATAGATGGATAGGAGATAGATGGATAGATAGATAGATAGATAGATAGATAGATAGATAGGAGATAGATAGAT
>WNYA01000647.1:83694-129995 GCA_019512145.1 Engystomops pustulosus
TGATCAGAGTCAAAACAGTAGAAGCAGAAGTGTTGTGTGCATCGGAGGTAGTGTTACCATCACTATACACAGGGCGGGTACATGGAAAGTGCAAATTCAAAATAAGGAGGTGTACATGGCTGTGGGGTTACAAAAAGAAACTAAACATCTCTCCCCTCTCTCTGCGCCGCACGTCACTGCCGGGTCTATGTGTTCAGATTCCGGCGCTCCTATCCCAACCACTGCCGACCTGCTACACACAGCAAGTTATGCTGCACCAGCCGAGCCTATAACATTAGATCACTGTTATCTGTGTATAAGAACAGCAAAGAAAACATATCATTTGTTCCCGGATAACTGGTGTCCCTGTTGAAAAACTGTAATTGACAACCAAAAAAAAAAAAGTACCGTAATTAAAAAAGTTTAAAAAATGTAAGATCCCCTTCCTCCCCCCCAGAAGATCAAATGAAGAAATAATAAATTAAACAAAAACTCAGTTGCCACAGCCAACGTCTGCTCTAGGGGAGTGTTGCGTCAGCCACAGTCTAGACCCCTGGGAGGGGTTGTCAGCCATAGTCTGGTCTTGGAAGGTTGGAGGCATCAGCCATAGTCTGGTCTTGGAAGGTTGGAGGCATCAGCCATAGTCTGGTCTTGGAAGGTTGGAGGCATCAGCCATAGTCTGGTCTTGGAAGGTTGGAGGCATCAGCCATAGACTGGTCTTGGAAGGTTGGAGGCATCAGCCATAGTGTGGTGGGGGCGGGGCGTCAGCCATAGTTTATAGGAATCATATCAGACGCTGTGTTGTCACTGCGCTCAGTGTCCGATATATCGGAAGCAGAGCGTGAATCGGTTAATAATATTGTTGATTTAGAAAAAAACCTTAAAATAAAACCTATATTCATTTACTATTTCTGTGATGGTACCTACCAAAATAATGAGGGGGTGTAATTTTTAGCGCACAGTGAAATCTGTACAGACAGGACCCACAAGAAAATGGCCCAAATGCAGTTTTTTCATCGATGTCAGGGCATTTGGAATTTTTTTTTCAGTTTCCCAGTACACGACATGGGATGTTAAATATTGACACTATGAGGCCTAAAACATCCCCCAGCTCTATACATGGATAAAAGTTGTGGATGTTTAAAGGAGAGGAGCAAAAAAGCAAGCATAAAATTTAAAAAAGTGCATCATCTGGAAGGGGAAATCATGTGGTGTAAGAAGGGTATAGTACAGACTGTGTACGGAATTATATTCGGGGGAGATTTATCAGAAGTGCGTGACAGCAGAACTATACTAGTTATCGGATTGTGGCGCATCGGCGCCGGCATGCACGCGACGGAAATCGGGGGGGGGGGGCATGGCCATCAGAAAACCCACTGGATTTGGAAAAACCACGGTATTTTTAAAAAAACCAGTGTCGCTTGACATGCGCTTACCTGCACCCAGCAACGGATCGTGAACTCCAACGGACAGCACAGCAGCGACACCTCATGGACATCGGGCGCACCACCTTAGTGAATCGCCGGAAGACCCGAATCCTCCACAGAGAACGCGCCGCTGACTATTTTTGGAAACTTGTATGTAATGGAGCGTCTGGGAATGGACGGAGGCACAGAGACAATGCGCCCAAGAACTAACCCCCCATCCCAGCTGTCACTTCCTATTGCCCGGACCATCCTCGGTGGTGGGGAGACAACAAGGAGACGTTCCCTCCCTGCATCAAAGTGCAAAACACAAAGAGACAAAGACAAGACAATACAAACAATAAAGTCAGCAGAGCCGGGTTGTCCAAGAGGACAAATGCAGTACAAAATCACTAGAGCAAGTCAGGAGACCGGGATACAGAGGTCAGAAAGAATAACATGGAGCTCACTAAGACTTCAACAGCCAGAACCCTAACAGGGGTCAGCAGGACTCTATGTGGTATCAGAGCCCTGGCCCCAGCAGAGATTGGGTCAGAACTCCAGATCCGGACAAAACTGAGAGCTAGAGAGTAATGTGAGAAGAGGGAGAAGCTTTTTATCGAACCAGAGCCAAACTTAATAAAAGTATAAAATGTAGATAAATTGTGAACATTTATTCTTACGGTCTCTCTCTATCATATATTTCTATATTTCATAGAGATCCAAATATTCAGCCATAGTCTGGTCTTGGAAGGTTGGAGGCATCAGCCATAGACTGGTCTTGGAAGGTTGGAGGCATCAGCCATAGTCTGGTCTTGGAAGGTTGAAGGCATCAGCCATAGTCTGGTCTTGGAAGGTTGGAGGCATCAGCCATAGGCATCAGCCATAGTCTGGTCTTGGAAGGTTGGAGGCATCAGCCATAGACTGGTCTTGGAAGGTTGGAGGCATCAGCCATAGTGTGGTCTTGGATGGTTGGAGGCATCAGCCATAGTGTGGTCTTGGATGGTTGGAGGCATCAGCCATAGTGTGGTGGGGGCAGGGTGTGGGGCGTCAGCCATAGTTTATAGGAATCATATCAGACGCTGCGTTGTCACTGCGCTCAGTGTCCGATATATCGGACGCAGAGCGTGAAGCGGTTAATAATATTGTTGATTTAGAAAAAAACCTTAAAATAAAACCTATATTCATTTACTATCTCTGTGATGGTACCTACCAAAATAATGTGGGGCTGTAATTTTTAGCGCACAGTGAAATCTGTACAGACAGGGCCCACAAGAAAATGGCCCAAATGCAGTTTTTTCATCAATGTCGGAGCATTTGGAATTTTTTTTCCAGTTTCCCAGTACATGACATGGGGTGTTAAATATTGACACTAGGGAGCCTAAAACATCCCCCAGCTCTATACATGGATAACATAAAAGAGTTGTGGATGTTTAAAGGAGAGGAGCAAAAAAGCATAAAATTAAAAAAGTGCATCGTCTGGAAGGGGTAAGCATGTGGTGTGCGTGGTGTAAGAAGGGTATAATACAGACTGTGTACGAAATTATATTTGGGGGGAGATTTATCAGAAGTGCGTGACAGCAGAACTGTACTAGTTACCTTTGGCAACCAATCAGAGCTCAGTTTTCTATTTCCCACACCTGTCCATAAAATGACATCTGAGCTCTGATTGGTTTCCATGAACAATGAGAACTGCTCTCACACTTCTGATAAATAAGTCAGGAGACCAGGATACAGAGGTCAGGATACAGCCAGAACCCTAACAAGGGTCAGCAGGACTCTATGTGATATCAGAGCCCTGGCACCAGCAGAGATTGGGTCAGAACTCCAGATCCGGACAAAACTGAGAGCTAGAGAGTAATGTGAGAAGAGGGAGAAGCTTTTTAACATTGCAGCCAAACTGCAAAAGTAACTTCTGTTACCTAGATCAGGATTTTAAAGGGGTATTCCAGGAATCAGCATAATTCATATACAAGTGGGCACTCAAAATAGAAGCGAATGTGTAATTAGTTGTTATTTAAAATGTTGCTCCCCTTAGCAGAAAATGCTGGTGACATAGACTGTGATGGAGAATTACAATGCTACTGGCCCTTTAATCAGTCCGTTAATTTCCTCCGCGCGGTCCGTGACAGGACAGAAGATGGCCGCTGGTCACATGTCCACATCACATGTCCTGCACCTGCCTGGGCAGGGTCATGTGATCACCACTAAGTTTGGCTGTAGTCGGTTGGTTGCAGTGCATCCAGTGTGGCCGGTGTTTTGGTGATGGCAGTTACACATCATTACTATGGTAACAGCGCAAGAAAACCTGTTACATCATCACTGGGAACAGACCATAAGAGGTGGGAGGAGGAGTTACCGAGAACTAAAGGATCATGGGACTTGTAGTTTCCAGTGGCGGCCATCTTAGTGATAACTCCACCTACTTTAGGGAGGCCATAAATTTTGTAAATCATCAAATCAAATTATTTAAGCTCCGTTTTGTTACTAATGTCATTGAGTATTGTTGTATTTATTTATTTATATCATCATGGGTTTTTGTGTCAGACGTTCATATTCCCGGAATACCCCTTTAAGTATTGACTAAATAAATTTCGCAACCAAATTTACCGATGGAATCCAGAAGTGTTGAATTCCAATACAAATCCACTGTAGTCCCCTCCTGGTTTAGGGAATAATTAGGATTCAGTCGCACAAAAATCTGCCACGTTTATCAACCAGTCTGAGCCGCTATACAAATATACAGACATGCGAGAGCTCCTAGGACTGGAGCAAGAAGCTTTCCCAATGATAAATCCCTAAAGCCTTTGTGATCAGCTTCTAGGAGGTTTCAACATTGAACCCGAGCGTCGCGGTCATCCCAGGCTCCTTCACACTTAGATGTGAGGATTTTTAGGTAAAGTTAATTAACATTAAGTTTTAATTGCATATTGTCCCACAATTTAGTATTTCTTTGTATCTAAATGAACAAAATCCAACAGTATTGAGAATGTGAGAGAACAGATGTCATGGACATGGCTGGACCAATAACAGGCAGTCCCCTGGTTACATACATGACAGGTTCCATAGGTTGGTTCTTAAGTCGAATTTGTATGTAAGTCGAAACTGTATATTTTATCATTGTAGATACAGACAAAAAAGTGACAGTCGGAGTCTCAATTTTTTTCAGTTTCTTTCACTTATCAGCTGCCGCCTTCCCCAAAAGGGGCTTCACTTCGCTGCCTTTCCAAAAGCTGACTGACCTCAGGGGAGTAAGAGGGAGGTGATGAGGAGGAAGGAGGCGTGGATAATTATAGGAAGTAGGAGCACCTGACAGCTCCTGGCTGCATCCACATATTCCCTGTATTCACGCTGCTGGGAGCTACCAGACTGTGTGAATGGTTAATAAAGCGAGAGTAGATCATTATCTTAATTGGTTATGATCTTTTCTTCAGGACTTCAATTCTAAAATTAACTTTTATCTTTATCAGATGAAGCCCAAGTGCTTCAGGGGGCATCACCAGAGCCCCTCCGTCTAATGCACACCTCCTGATCTGTGTTGAAAATCGCATGGCAGCAGGGAATATCGGCTTGGTGCTGCTCCAAGCGCAGAGCGGGAGGGAGGAAGTGCAGAGGGCGCAGGGAGGTGGTTACAAGTGTTTTGGGGTATTGGCTGAAGCCGGGGGGCTCTGGTGATGTCCCCTGAAACACTGGTGCTTCAACTGAATAAAGAAATGAAGTGAATTTAATAATAAAGTACTGAAGAATGTCTGCATTCACAGTGCTGGTGTTATGGATGCCCCTGCAGCCCATCTCTTGGGTCACAGGCGCACCTGTGCTCCTCTGGGTGCCCCTCCACAGCAGCAGTCACCTCCCCGTGATCCAGCGGCGGTGGCTCCTGTGGTCTGGCGCTTGAATCTGCAAGGTTTAAAGGGCCAGCGTACTGCTAATTGGCGCTGGTTACCTGGTAATTCATTTTTCTGACCTCGGTCCTGTGCTGCCTGTCTCGGCCTCCTGCCTGTCCTTGACCACAATTCTGCCACATGTACCTCACCTTGGCCACCACCGGAGACAAAGTCTTGTCTGTGGAGCGACCTGGTGGTACCACACCACAGCAAGACCAACCCGCTTTGTGGCAGGCTCTGATGAAAACCGGGTACCACTTAGACTCAGCTCCCAGATGTCGGCTTACGCTAATGTCTGGAGTGGTCCAGTGGGTCCACTACCCCTGAATCCTGACAACAGGGAGCTACTTGACAGCAAAATGGTTAAGACACAATGGGGCTTATTTACTAAGGGTCCGTGGACACACTTTCGGGGGCAGGTATTTTACAGGGAATTGTGTCGCACGCGAGTTGCATCATGAGCACAGGATGTAACTTTCCAATTATGTCACAAGACAATGCACTTACATGCACCAGGAAGAAAAAGGTGAACTCCGGGGACCTGAGCGGGGAAGCGACACGTGCTGAAGTGTGTCATTGTGTGATATGTGCATCTCATGTATTTTATCATCTCTGATCTCAGATACTAGTACAATGTTCAGAAGCCACATGAAAGTGCATATAAACCTTGTCCCCTGATAATCTAAGCACATTGTCAGCACACAGCATCTCATAGCACAGAGGAATCATGAAGTGTCTGCTTAGAGAGTCTCACACTCTGGAATCTTACACTCACCATCACTGAGTGATAGGAGCTAAAACAGCAATAAAACTGAGTAAAATTGTAAAGTAAGGGGCTAAAAATGATCTAGGGAATTAAAATTTGAGAATCTGATGCCAGAATTCTACATTGAAGTTCTTGTAAAGATCCTTCCTAACGTATATTGTGCTGACCCTCCGGAGGCATCATGTGACCCAACTGGTGGTGGCTTTGATGGACCATGTGTGAAGATTTTTTTACTCCAGCACAGTGTGCTCTGAATTAGGACAAGGTGCAGGCTTCGTCCGGCCTTGATACAATTGGGGCAAACTTTCATGCCAGTCTTTGAGAATTTTTGAGAGAGTCTGGCAGGAACCTAATACTTTTATAAAAGTGGTGAGGACATAAAAAAGCTTCTTTTGTGCAAGACTTTTTTTTAGACTTTTTGGTGCCCTTTGGAAATACAATCTCTCTTATTATGGATTATAGTTTCTCTTAGCCCATTGGCTAAAAGGCAGTCACCAAATTCATCATCATATTTTTAAAAGGGAAAACCACAAGAAACAATGTAGCGTATTTCCCAATGTTTCCATAGTTTTACCCTTTGTCTCCTTTAATTCTTTGATCAGGTACTGGGCCTCCTCCAGGATTTTCTCCTCTACACTTCTTTTCCCCATCCCAAAGTGTCTGAGTGTCGTCAGAGCAAAGTGCCGCCGATGTTTCCAGCCATCACCGTTAGCGAATGATATGTCTGCGGAGGAAAAGGACCAAGATTAGAAAGAATCTCCAATGATTTATGAGATCATCTCAATATACAGAATATTTTCTCTTACACTCAATATACCATAGTTTTTATATCTCTGATTTACTTAAAGGGAACCTGTCACCAGGGACCTCATTTTCACTAAAGACAGGTTACACAAGCCCATCACACCTGCAGTGCACATCCGTCTCTCTTCCTTTTCTAAGCATTTGCATTACAATATAATACAATACAATATAATTGTATGTTATAACTTACCTTGCACCCTGACAAAATCCTGGGGTAGTCACAGGGGTTGGGCTTTGGTTTGGATGCATTTCAAAAAACAACATGTGACTTGTCTGTGTTACTCCCTTCTCAGATCTCAACCCCCACCTTTGTGCTCCTGTACAGCTCCTCCTGCTGCTCCTTCTCAGAAGTCACAGAGGTCAGCCTGACATCAGCAGGGGAGTGAGGAGCTGTACAGGAGCACAAAGATGGAGGCAGCCTGGAGCACAGACAAGTAACATGTTGGGGTATATTTACTTACCCGGTCCAGTCGCGATCCAGCGGCGCGTTCTCCGATGCTGATTCGGGTTTGCCGGAATTCACTAAGGTCCGTGCACCCGATATCCACCAGGTGCCGCTGCTGCGCCGAGGTCCGCCGGAGTTCACCTGCTTCATCCCGGTGCATGTAAGTGCTGTTCTTGCGACACAATTTTTTTAAAAATTCCGTGTTTTTTCCGAATCCTTTGGGTTGTCCGACGGCCACGCCCACCGATTTCTGTTGCGTGAAAGCCAGCGCCGATGCAACACAATCCGATCGTGTGCAGCAAAATCCCGGGGCAATTCAGGGCAAAACGGAAATCGTCGGGAAAGTGCGCGATTCAGACCCTTAGTAACGGACCCCATTGTTTTTTGAAATGCATCCAAACCAAAGCCCAACCCCTGTGACTATCCCAGGATTTTGTTAGGATGCAATGTAAGTTATAACACACAATTATACTGTAATGCAAATGCTTAGAAAAGGCAGAGAGGCCGATGTGCACTGCAGGTGTGAAGGGCTTTTACAATCTGTCTTTAGTGAAAATGAGGTCCCTAATGACAGGTTCCCTTTAAAGGCTTTTGACCATACAAAGCTGCAGTGAGTGTCAGATAACAGTCCTGGTGATTTGTGTAACCATACATTTGTTTTTTTTTTTTTTTAAGTAGTGACAGGACTGTAAAAGTGAAGTTATAATCCAGGTCTTCAGCTCTTGCAAGGGCTCTGGGCCGGGCTATCATCCTGAAGGGAGGAACCGTTGGTGGATTTATGGGCGGGAGGTTCCTCTCTGTATTATCTCTATCAGAAAGTATCAAACTAAGTGAGTGGTTTTTGTGATCATGGGACCACAAGAAGCCTCAGGCCCTGGGCTACTGCCCAAACTGACCATAAACCCTTTTTCTAATCCTTGGACACACATTGTATATTTTCAAGAAGGAAAATGGAAGAAGATCAAGTCTTTAACAGCAAATCATCAGACTCTCACCATGATCTCCTAAGAAGTTTGAGAAAGCGGGATAGTCTCCTCTGTCCCCAAACATATCATTTTGGTTGACCAGCGCCTCCTTTATTGCTTTATATCCACTTATGACGACTCCAGGTTTAGATCCAAAGTACAAGGTGAACACCGGCCCATATTTCTTTTTCATCTGTGAATAAGTAAAGTAACAAATTATTGGTATAGATGTATATGACAGGTATATCTACACCTACTTATTGGGTCTCATTTACTAAGGGTCCACGGACTGCACTGACGATTTCCAATGTGCGCTGCATATAGAAGGGTTTTTTGACGCACCCGATCAG
Source organism: Engystomops pustulosus (assembly GCA_019512145.1). NCBI lineage: Eukaryota > Metazoa > Chordata > Amphibia > Anura > Leptodactylidae > Engystomops > Engystomops pustulosus. The sequence goes on from WNYA01000647.1 coordinate 92,291, forward strand.
ATTTTGGCCCATTGGCGCTGCCTTTCTTGCGACAGAAATCGAGGGGCGGGCCGGATCTGACGGATTTGGACTATGCGCGGGATTTAAGATACAAATTTGTGTCCAAGCACCAAGCACTTACAAGCACTGGGAAGGAGAAGGTAAACTCCGGGGACCTGAGCGGGGAAGCGACACATGCAGGATATCGGGCGCAGGATCTTAGTGACTCCCCGCACAGCACATTATACAAGGACAATGCACTTACAAGCACTGGGAAGGAGAAGGCGAACTCCGGGGACCTGAGCGGGGAAGCGACACATGCAGGATATCGGGCGCATGATCTTAGTGACTCCCCGCACAGCGCATTATACACGGACAATGCACTTACATGCACCCCTCCCGGCCACTTTTAGTTTTTTTCTCAAGAACTCGGACAACCCCTTTAAGGGGTTAATAAAGTGGCCGCGCCTGATGTACGCAGCGGTGGGACCTCAGAGAAGACTGGAGAAGCTGCTGCTCTCATATGACAGGTTCCTGAAGAGACAAATAGGTAAATGTGCAATACATTCACATACATCTCTTTACATCTCTGCAGTCTGTAACCTGATAAGTAAATTAATACAAAATTGCAGTGAGATGAAGGACTACAACCCCCAGCAGTTGAATGAGCTGCTAAATGTTGCGGGTCTACAAACGACTGCATTTTGTATTGATGTCGATTTACTTTTACCAACAAACCCCCCGTCAGAGCGGCCACAGCGCAGATTTCACAAATACAAATATTTGAATAAAAAGTGATAACAATGTAAATGTCCGGCTCCGCCCATCACAGTAATGGGTGCGTTAGGGTTAACATGGTAAACAAAGAGTTAAGCAAAGCCTGTAATAAAACCGAACCTTTTTACATTTTTTGTTTCCATTTTTAGCTCCTTTGTCTTTGAAAATCCAGAACTTTTTTATGTTTCTGTGTATGAGGACTTTTTTTCTGCATAGCAACTTCCTAGTGACGGTATTTAACCCCTTTGTGTCTAAGACATTTGAGGCCCTTAGGCCCGGGCCTGATTTTTAAAATCTGCCCATTGTCATTATAGGAGGTTATAACTTTGTAACGCTGTAACATATCCCGGGGATTTTGAGATTGAAGTACAACGTGTGACAAGAAAACAAAGTAATAGAGAAATTTTGTCTTTTGTGTTTAGTTATGAAAAAAATAGAAATTTGGCAAAAAAATTCAAAAAATTATTCATTTTCAAAGTTCACAATGTTCTGCTTTTCAGGCAGATAGTTATAAAGTTACTTGGGTGCTATGGCTAACATTCCCCACATGTTCTGCTTTATATCGGCTCAGGGTTTTACGCCTCCTCTCTCTTTTCAACGGTTGTTAGAAGGTTCAAATTTTGGGTGCAATTTTCCTCATTTTTATGAAAATCGTCAAACCCCTTATTTATATGGCTTTTTTATGGTTAACTTGTTTTCAGAATATAGAACTCACTGGGGGTCATTTACTAAGGGCCTGATTCGCGTTTTCCCGACGTGTTACCCGAATATTTCCGATTTGCGCCGATTTCCCCTGAATTGCCCCGGGATTTTGGCGCATGCAATCGGATTGTGGCGCATCGGCGCCGGCATGCACGCGACGGAAATCGGGGGCGTGGCCGTACGAAAACCCAACGGATTTGGAAAAAACGCTGCATTTTAAAAAAAAAAAGTGTTGCAGAACTTGCACTTACCTTCACCAGGAATAGGCCGGTGAACTTCAGGGCGTTCCAGCGGAACTTCAGAGCAGCAGCGCCACCTGGTGGACGTCAGAGGAACTGCCTTAATGAATCCTGGCCGGACCCGAATCCACCGCAGAGAACGCGCCGCTGGATCGCGAATGGACCGGGTAAGTAAATCTGCCCCATTTTGTGAGAAATTTGCATCACCATGTAATAATGGTCAGACCATTTATATTTTTTTGGTTTACAGAGCTGGTTTAGAACTTATTTTTGGAAATGTTACTTTTTGATCACTGTTTATGCGCTTTTTATGAGGTCAGATCTAAAAATTTAAGATTTTTATTTGTTTCGCCATCTTCTGACGCTAATAACTAGTTCATAATTCATTGTGCGTAGCTGTGTTGGTTTTTGCAGTACGTGATGGCGATATTAATGTTATTATTTTGGGGACTGTGCAACTTTTTATAAAATTTTTGTCTGTTGCAAAATGGTGAAAAAGTGGCATTTCAGACATTCAGTGCTATTTTCTGTCACGTGGTTCACTGGCAGGAAGAACTGGTATTATATTTTGAAAGATGGGATATTTTGGGACGCAGCGATACCTAACGTGTTTAGGATTATATTTGTTTATTTTGATATCATTTCTAAGGAGGGGGGGGGGTGATTTGACTTTTTTTTTCTGTAGTTGCAGACTGAAAGGAGGTGTTATTCCAACCATATTCCGCAATTTGCAGCTGTATACAGGCGGTCCCCTACTTAAGGACACCCGACTTACAGACAACCCATAGTTACAGACGGACCCCTCTGCCCACTGCGACCTCTGGTGACCCCTCTGCCCCCTGTGACCTCTGGTGACCTTTCTGGATGTTACTATAGTCCCCGGCTGCAATGCTCAGCTGTAAGGTGTCTGTAATGAAGCTTTATGGATAATCCTTGGTCCCATTACAGCAAAAATGTTGAAACTCCAATTGTCACTGGGCAGAAGAAGAAAATTGGTCTAGAACTTCAATTATAAAATATACAGTTTCGACTTACATACAAATTCAACTTAAGAACAAACCTCCAGACCCTATCTTGTATGTAACCCGGGGACTGTCTGTATTGTGATTTATCTGATAATCAGTTACAGATTATTCCAGAATAAATGCATGTTAGAGGAAACACATATGTGTTCCGGCACAGCCCCCCACCTATTGCATTTTCTAGTTAAGTCAAAACGCATAAGAAAGAAATATGTGAACACGGCCTCATTCACATGGACGTATGGGGAGACATATGTACGTAATTCCTGCTCAGACAGCAATAGGTGCACGGAGCGCACCACTCCAAATACAGGGAAAAGATAGGACATGTCCCCGTGTGCACAGCCGTACGCTGTTCATCTCTATGGAGAGGGGAGGGGTCACCCATCCTCCTCTCCATCGCGCCGGACGTGTGAATGTTGCCTTAGGATACATTTTGAAACACACTACAACAGCGGAGATTTCCCTAATAACATTGCCGTTAATATTTGTGTTTTCACGATGTAATAGTGCACTGTAAAAGCAAAGCAATGAGGTAAATCTCCTCTCCTTAGCTGTTGTACTGTGCTTAAAACCTTGAGGGGGCATATTTACTAAAAACAGTGCAAACTGCACTAAATGTGCACTTTCTTCATGAATCTGGTGCCCCCTGCACTGCTCCGACAGAGGGCACCTCTTATTTTGGTGCACCTATAACATGGGGCATGCGACACAATTCTGTCGAACTTTGCATGTTAAATCAGGCGCACAATCTGACTGTGCATCGGATGCCCCCTAATCTGTGTCGCATGATGATTAGTGCAGCCGCGCCACAAAAGGGTGGGGGGAGGAAACCGCTCCTTGACATTGGTTTCCTTTCATCATGGCGATATATGTAATATGAACACAGTTTGCCTGATACAAAATCTTCCCCTATATCAGTGGTGGCGAACCCATGGCACTGGTGCCAGAGGCGGCACTCTGAGCCCTCTCTGTGGGCACCCAGGCCATCACCCCAGCATGAAGTTCACCAGACAGGACTCAAAGAATCTTCCTACAATGATAGGGGAATTTTCCCTCCTCCTTTCAACTGCATTGGTGTCCTTAGGAGGCTGAACGACTGAAAGTTATCAAAGAACAAGGAGAAATAAATTACTGCTTAAATTGCTGTGCTGGCACTTTGCAATAAATAAGCGGCTTTTGGTTGAAGTTTGGGCACTCAGGCTCTAAAAGGTTAGCCATCACTGCCCTATATGGTAAATAGCTTCTTCTATGGAACAATTCTTTGTAACATTTCTCTACCTATACCATGGTTGCATAGATAAATAAATAAACTAACTGCTATAGTGCAGGGGACAATGTAGTTGTATTGTGTTATTGTGTCATGTTTGAGGCCTAAAATTGGACATTTAATATATTAATTTGCAGTAGGTGGCCCCCCCATACCCTGGTCATGTACAGTCAGATTCCTGGGCTGTACAGTGACCAGTAGGGGGCGCTCCTGAGTGTCACTATTGGCTTCCTCCTGTAGTGTGACCTGGTGACCCCCTGTGTGACCTCCTGCCCTGTCTGTGCTGAACATCAATCTGATCACACGTCTCGTCTCTTCTCATTCGCAGATGCCGGGGATTGTGTAGTGGCATTAACCAGTGAATGTCACTATGTGAACGGGACGCAGGAGGTGGTGTATCTGCACAGACTTTTCTACAATCAGGAGGAGTTTGTTTACTTTGACAGCAGAGAAGGGAAATACATCGCCAAGACGGAGTTCGGGAGACCTGATGCGGATTACTGGAACAGCAACCCGGATATTATAGCATATAAAAAGGGGCAGCTGGAGAATTATTGTATATACAACTATGGAGTGGCTGAGGGAAATGGAGCCATAGGAAGAAGAGGTGAGAGCCCTGAATACATTGTATATCAGACAGGATTATACAGAAAACATAGTTGTCTCCATAATATTTGGACTTTGGAGAATTATTTCCCAGTATTGTTTCTGTCTCTGCCCCTTACGATTTGCTGAAGTTGCTGCTAAAAGAAATGATACCATTTAACCCCTTAACCACTTGTCTCTTTCTGTTTTTTACTCCCTACCTTCAGATATATATTGTTTTATTTTTTTTTGTGTACAGAGCTGTGTGAGGGCTCGTTTTATGTGTAATAATTTGTACTTTCCAGTCGAGGTATTTAATATTCCTTTCCATGTACTTGAAAGCGGGAAAAAAAATCTAAATGAGGTGAAATTGGCAAAAATACACATTTTCAACACTTTCTTTAAGGCTGTGTATTTACCACTTTCACTTTTTGTTCCAAATGATGCCTCCCCTTTATTCCTTGAGTCGGTGCAGTCACGGGGATACCACATTTATATAGGTATTAACCCTTTCAGGACTAAGCCTGATTTTTTATATCTGCCCTGTGTCATTATAAGAGGTTATTCTTTGGGAACATTATAACATAGCACAAAAAAATAGGAAACAAAATGTAGAAAGCATAAAATAACATTTTATTAGATCAATAAAAAAAAAAAAACATTTAAAAAAGACAACGTACCAAACAGAGGAACTGCTAGGAAAAATGTACTCATATGTGGGGACATGGTGCGTTATCTAACCGTACCAATTACTCCCCTCTCAGATATCGTGACTCGCTCTCTAACCTATTGCCTCAGACATAGGGGTTCATTTACTAAGGGTCGCGCTGCACTTTTGAGGGACTCTGCACCGTTTCTGGGGATTACACGGCTTGGACAGATATTTAACAGGTGTCTGTGCTGGGATTGTGGCACACGTCCACTTTTTTTGTGCACAGCTACGCTGCTTCCATGTGACAGAAATCAGGGGGGCGATCCGACTGATTCTGACTGAGCGTGGGATTTAATTTTCAAATTGGGCCAGATTTACTTACCTGGTCCAGTCGCGATCCGGTCCGCCGGAGTTCACCTTCTTCGTCCAGTGCACGTGAGTGCTGATCTTGCGACACAAATTATTTTTAAATTCTGTGGCGTTTCCGAATCTGACGTCCACATCCCCCGATTTCTGTTGCGTGAAAGCCGGCGCCGATGCGCCAAAAACCAATCGCGTGAGCCAACATCCCGGGTCAATTCTACGCAAATCGGAAATCGTTGGGAAACCCGACGAAAGTGCACGACTCGGACTCTTAGTAAATGAGCCCCATCCAATGCACTTACATGCACCAGGAAGAAAAAGGTGAACTCCGGGGCCCTGAGCGGGGAAGCGACACATGCAGGATATCGGGTGCACGATCTTAGTGACTCCCCGCACAGCACATTACACACGGACAATGCACTTACATGCACCAGGAAGAAGAAGGTGAACTCCAGGGACCTGAGCGGGGAAGCGACACATGCAGGATATCGGGCGCAGGATCTTAGTGACTCCCTGCACAGCGCATTATACACGGACAATGCACTTACATGCACCAGGGAGAAGAAGGTGAACTCCAGGGACCTGAGCGGGGAAGCGACACATGCAGGATATCGGGTGCAGGATCTTAGTGACTCCCCGCACAGCGCATTATACACGGACAATGCACTTACATGCACCAGGAAGAAGAAGATGAACTCCGGGGACCTGAGCGGGGAAGCGACACATGCAGGATATCAGGCGCAGGATCTTAGTGACTCCCCGCACAGCACATTATACACGGACAATGCACTTACATGCACCAGGAAGAAGAAGGTGAACTCCAGGGACCTGAGCAGCGAAGTGACACATGCAGGATATCGGACGCATGATCTTAGTGACTCCCCGCACAGCACATTATACACGGACAATGCACTTACATGCACCAGGAAGAAGAAGGTGAAAATCCGGGGACCTGAGCGGGGAAGCGACACATGCAGGATATCGGGAGCAGAATCTTAGTGACTCCCCGCACAGTGCATTATACACGGACAATGCACTTACATGCACCGGGAAGAAGAAGGTGAACTCCAGGGACCTGAGCGAGGAAGCGACACATGCAGGATATCAGGCGCACGATCTTAGTGTCTCCCGCACAGCGCATTATACACGGACAATGCACTTACATGCACCAGGAAGAAGAAGGTGAACTCCAGGGACCTGAGCGGGGAAGCGACACATGCAGGATATCTGGCGCAGGATCTTAGCGACTCCCCGCACAGCACATTATACACGGACAATGCACTTACATGCACCAGGGAGAAGAAGGTGAACTCCGGGGTCCTGAGCGGGGAAATGACACATGCAGGATATCGGACGCATGATCTTAGTGACTCCCCGCACAGCACATTATACACAGACAATGCACTTACATGGACCAGGAAGAAGAAGGTGAACTCCAGGGACCTGAGCGGGGAAGTGGCACATGCAGGATATCGGATACACGATCTTAGTGAATCGTGGCAGAGTTTATGATCGCCGGACAATGCACTTTCTGTGAACTCCTCCAGACAGGTAAGTTAATGGGCCCCATGGTGTGGGGAAGGTTGTGTTCTCCATCTGATACATCCTCACCATCCATGATATTACGTTTATAACATGGAGTCCGGATGGTGTCCCCCCCTAAAAAAAAAAACTGTTGAGGAAAAAAAAAACTAGTTAAAAGAGTAAATTAAATCCACAACACAGAGGCAAACTACACTTGATGGTTACAACTCTCTTAGGACCAATTCGGAGGGTGCGGGAAAAACAGGAGTGAAACATTTCCCAGGCTGACTGTTCTGACATCTGATCCCAATGATCCGTGTGGGACACGTCAGGCTCGCAGGACAGACAGCTTTGCTTGCCTATATTGGTTCCTCTAAGCCTGAGATGCTTGGTGGTTGCACTTTGATTCAGATGGCGATGTTGTTTGAAGGTACAAAACCCCAAATAAACCATTTCTAAAAATGACCCTTTTCCATGGCCGGGTGGAGAAGGGGTAAGCGCTCTTCTCCTCTCCCCTCTTTTGCCATATTACAGCAAAATATAGGACATTATTCCCCATGCCTGAAAGGTTCCACACTCCGGTTGTAAAGTTGCCTCACCGTCTATGCCAATGACCCCATGTGAGGTCCAATCATGGTCTTTCCTCCAACATATTCATGTCCTTCATGCTCCAGCTTCCCTCGCTTTAGAGAATTCCTGATGGAGGAGTGAGCTGATTTCTCTGCAGCCAGTGTCTTTCTCAATCACCTCATTCACCCCTCCCTCAGGAATTCTCTTCAGCATACCACACAGCCAGCCTGAGAATGATGTATCAGAGCTGAGGTGGCTCAGCTGAAGAGAAAGCAGGCCCCTTGTCAATCAGGAATCTGGAGGCTGAGCTAGAAGAACATGAATATGCACAGATGGGGAGTCAACTTAACAAATTGACTGTGGAACTTTACAGGTATGGGGAGGAACAATATAGGGATAGTTGTAATGCTTTATAATAGCGGATTTCAAAGATATGTAGCCACTGGACTGTGTCTAAATGATTGTCTCACCACTGAGAATGGAGGTCCCCATTCCTTCTCACCAGCACGCCCATTGAATATCCCAGAAACAGCTCCACATCTGGTTATTTCTGGTCACTGCATCTCCATTACACAGACGTAGAGTTTAAAAACCTCCCAGGTTAATGGCTGTGGGTGGCTCAGAGTGACAAGACAGTGCGGCCCTATATGTGGGAGGGGACTGCATCTTGCATTGTTCCTTGGACATAGCAGTGAAAGCTGGGAATGAAATACTTGGTAACGGCTCCTTTAGGGTGACTTCTTGGACCTTCACCCCACGAACACAGCACTGTCATTGATACAGGCCAAGAGGTGGAATCTATCTCCCGCTGCAGGAAATTAAATACCAATTACATAATGAATAATGTAACAGTTCACAAACAAATGACCTTTAGTATACATTTGCTATACGCGGTGCATGATATAAGGGCGCAGCGGATATTGCATCTGTAATATATACGTATAATTAGTATTCAGGAGAAGAGGACACTAATGCGGGAGGGTTGGGGGATGGGCGACGCTCGGGGGTCATAGATATCTATACAAGTCTTTGTCCAATCTTTTTCACAGGTAGAATCACTAAGATTTTTCCGATTGAAGACTTATAAAACTGTTTGGGGGATTGTCGACGAGAAAGGGAAAAAAAATAGTTACAATATCAAATTGGGTTTTTTTCTGTTCCTCGGTGCACCGGGTGAGATTCGTCACATCTGTTTCTCTGCTCCTGCTGACTTCCTCCGCTAATAAATTATTCCTGAATCCTCAAAACTCAGAGAAGGAAATTGCATCTAATCGAACAGGGGGAAAAAAAAAAAATCCTTAAAGGGCTACGTTTAACTACAACTGTGCACTTATAGACTTTATGCTTAGTCCATCCAAAGCTGCTTTCAAAGATTACCGTTGTTGGACTTTGTAAATAGACCTGTACATAATCGAGCCGTGGAAACCAGTTGTGTGACCTAAAGCTTGTCAGAGATCAGAAAGGCATGATTTGTGTCCACAGAACAAGCGCCACAACCGCTTTCAGGTTGTATGTGGTATTGCAGCTTTATCTGATTTACTTGCCCTGGGGGTGTCCTCACACTGCTGTGCTCTGTGGTCTTTGTAGGTAGGGTTAAAAACTGTCCCTGGAGGGATGTGTAATCATATTTTTGTGCATGTAGTTAGTTGCAGCAGGACTGTGAAAATTGGTGTATTGTCTAAGGTTCTATCTTCTACAAGTGCACTAAGGGCGTGTCCTCACACTGCTGTGCTCTGTGCTTTCTCTATAAATGGAATGTGTATCAGTTTTGACCATGTAGACTGCAGCCAGTTTTATGTAGTGTCCCTGGAGAGATATTTAATTACCAGCATGTATTAAGTAGCTGCAGGATGTGAACTATGGATTTATATTTCATGTGAGTAGCTGGACTTGATGCACTGGGGGGCATGCCCTCAAACTGCTGTCCTCTAATCTCTCTGTTTGGACCTAACCACAGCGTCTACTCTCTGCCTGAGTGCAGGTTGTAGCAGACTTCTGGTTGAATGCTACAGCAGTCTCCTAAAGTTTAATGCACAAAGAGAAAGCACAGCAGTGTGAGGACACACCCTAGCACATCAAGTCCAGCTACAATCCTGAAATATAAATTTACATTTCACAGTCCTGCTGCTACTAACAACATACACAAAGGTCTGATTACACATTTTTTTCCAGGAACAATACCTTGAACGAGCTGCAGTCTACATAGCCCCTTTAAACTGCCCTGTGATTGCCCCACATGCCCCCATGTTCACACTGAAAACGTTGTTTATATATATCTATATATAAATATACACACAAATAATTAGATCAGACAATAATAAACAAACTCAAGCACCTCCCAAGACGTGGTTTGTCTGAAGAAGGGGGCGTCCGAGACCCTCTGTGTTAGTTAATCCGTGCATTAACCCTTTGGGGACCCTGGCACTTGGCAGATGTTCTTTCATTCACTGTATCGATTCTCCGCGCGTGACAGGAGATGAGACTTCTGCATATGTGAGCATAGTCAGCGCCTTCCGCTGATGGTTTATGCCAGAGGAATCCGAATGTCAGACGCTTTATTATCTTCCAATCTAACCGGATACAAGAAGACTATTAAAAGTAACAGTAACAGTTGTGTATTCTGCGCCAGTGATAGCGCAGAGATGGCGAGTGGTGCTTTGATGGGGCCGTCCTGGTGATGTCATCGCTACGGTTGTTGTTTGTCACCGGGGGGTAAATATCTGTATTCTGGCATGGTATGTTACAGCGTGCAGAGTGGTGGGTATACCAGAGCCAGTCAATGGTTGCGACTCATGCCAGTTATCCAAAAGTTACAAGTCTGTTTGATGTGTATAAAAATGGGCACAGTCTCTAATAATTGCGAATGGGCTCAGTCTCTTAATATGTACACTGAGGCACAGTTCTTATGGTTGCGTACACTGAGGCACAGTGCTCTTAATGGTGCTACACTGAGCACAGTATCTAATGGTTGCTACACTGAGGCACAGTCTCTTAAGTTGTACTGAGGGGCACAGGCGCTTATGGTTGATACACTGAGGCACAGATCTTAATGTGCTACACTGAGGCACAGTCTCTAATGGTTGCTACACTGAGGCACACTCTTCAATGTTGCTAACTGAGGCAGTCCTTAATGTTGCTACACGGGAGGCACAGTCTCTTATGCGTGCTACATGAGGCACAGCTCTTAAAATTGCTCTGAGGCAGTCTCTAAATGGTTCTACACAGAGGCACAGTCTCTTAATGGTTGCTCACTGAGGCACAGTTCTTAAGTTGCTAAACTGAGGCACGTCTTTATTGCTACTGAGGCCAGATCTCTTAATGTTGTACACTAGGCACAGTCTCTAAATTGTACACTAGGCACAGTCTTTAAGGTTGCTACACATGAGGCACGTCATCTTAATGGTTGCTATACACTGAGGCACCGTCTCTTAATGGTTGCTACACTGAGGCACAGTCTCTTAATATGCTACACTGAGGCACTAGTCTCTTAAGTTATTGCGACATGAGGAACAGTCTCTTAGCTGGTTGCTACACTTGAGGCACAGTCTCTTTAATGGTTGCTACACTGAGGCACAGTCTCTTAATGGTTTGCTACACTGCGGCCACAGTCTCTTAATAATTGCCTACACTGAGGCACAGTCCTCTTAATGGTGCTACACTGAGGCGACAGTCTTCTTAATGGTTGCTACACTGAGGCACAGTCTCTTATGGTTGCTACACTGAGGCAGATCTTATGGGTGCTACACTAGCACAGTCTCTAATGGTGCTACACTGAGGCACAGTGTCTCAATGGTTGCTACACATGGGCACAGTTTCTAATGGTTGCTACAATGACTGCACAGTTTATAATGGTTGCTACACTGAGGCCCGCTCTAAGGGTTGCTCCCTGAGGCAGTCTCTGAATGTTGCTACACAGGACAGTCTCTTATGGTTGCTACATGAGGCACAGTCCAGTCTCTTAATGGTTGCACACTGAGGCACAGTTTTATGGTGATACCACTGAGGCACACGTCTCTTAATGGTTGCTACCTGACGGAACAGCTCTCTTAATGGTTACCTACTGCGGCACAGTACTCTTAATGGTTGGTTGCTACTGAGGCACAGTTCTCTTAATGGTTGCTACACCTGAGGCACAGTCGTCTAATTAACGGGTTGCTACACTGAGGCAACGATTCCTCTTAATGGTTGCTACACTGAGGCACAGTCTCTTTAGGAGATTGCACTGAGGCACAGTCTCTTAATGGTTGCTACACTGAGCACAGCATAATGGTCAACTGAGCACATTAAGTTTGCTACACGGAAGGCACAGTCTCTTATGGTTGATAACACTGGAGACGTCTCTATCAATGCTACCACTGAGGCACAGTTCTCTTAATGTGGCTGCACACTGAGGCAACGTCTCTTAATGTTTGTTACACTGAGGCACAGTCTCTTTAATGGTTGCTACACTGAGGCACAGTCTCTTAATAATTGTACAATGAGGCACGTCTCTTAATGTTGTACATGAGGCACAGTCTATTATGGTTGCTACACTGAGGCACAGTCTCTTATAATTGCTACACTGAGGGCACAGTCTCTTAATTTGCACACTGAGGCACAGTCTCTTAATGGTTTGCTACATGAGCACAGTCTCTAATGGTGCTACACTGAGGCACATCTATTAATGGTTCTACACTGAGGCACAGTCTCTAATGGTTGCTACCCTGAGGCACAGTCTCTTAGAGTTGCGTGCTACTGAGGCACAGTTCTAATGGTTGCTCACTGGGCACGTCTCTTAATGGTTGATTGGGACACTGAGGCACAGTCTCTTAATGGTTGCTACACTGAGGAACCGTCTCTTAATGGTTGCTACACGGAGGCACAGTCTTGATGGTGCTACTGAGGACAGTCTCTTAATGTGTTTGCTACATGAGGCACGTTCTTAATATGTACTGGGACAGTCTCTTATGGTGCTACACTGAGCACGTCTGTCATGGTAGCTACACTGAGGCACAGTCTCTTAATGTTGCTACACTGAGGCACAGTCTCTTAATCTTGCTACACTGAGGCACAGTCTCTAATGGTTGCTACATGAGGCACGTTCTCTAATTGCTACACTGAGGCCAGTTTTCATGGGTGCTATACTGAGGCACAGTCTCTAATTTGCTACCCTGAGGCACGTCTCTTAATGGTTTGCTACCCGAGGCACAGCTCTCTTAAATAATTGCTCCACTGAGGAGTCACTAGCACTGCCCTTTAATGGTTTGCTACACTGAGGCGTCTTTAATAATTGCTACACGGTCGGCAACAGTCTCTAATGTTGCTACTACTGGCGGGCACCAGCTCTTAATGGTTGCTACATGAGGCACAGTCTTAATGGTTTGCTACACTGAGGCACAGTCTTATAATGTTGCTACACTGAGGCACAGTCTCTTAATGGTTTGTACACTGAGGCACCAGTCGTCTAATTTGCTACACTGAGGCACCGTCTCTAATGGTGCTACAATGGGCACAGTCTCTTAATTGTGCTGTACACTGAGGCACAGTCTTTAATGTTGCTACACGGGCACAGTCTCATTATGGTTGTCACACTGAGGCCACAGTCTCTTAATGGTTGCTACACTGAGGCACAGTCTCTTAATGTTGCTACACTGAGGCACAGTCTCTTAATAAGTGCTTACATTGAGGCACAGTCTCTTATGGTGCTACACTGGGCAAGTCTCTATGGTTGCGACACTGAGACGTATCTTAATGGTTGTACCTAGGCACAGTCTATTATTTGCACACTGAGGCACGTTCTTAATGGTTGCTACACTGAGGCACAGTTCTTATGGTACACGGAGGCAACAGTATCTTATGGTTGCTACACTGAGGCACAGTCTCTTAATAAGTGCTACATGAGGCACGAGCCGTAATGTTGCTACACGAGGCACGTCTCTTAATGGTTGCTACACTGAGGCACGTCTCTAATCAATTGCTACACTGAGGCACAGTCTCTTAATGGTTGCTACACTGGGCACAGTCATCTAGCAATCTTAATGGTGCTACACTGAGGCCACAGTCTCTTAATCGGTTTGCTCACTGAGGCACAGCTTCTAAAGGTTGTTAAACTGAGGCCACAGTCTCTTAATATGCTACACTGGGCACAGTTCCTTAATGTGTACCACTGAGGCACAGTCTCGTAATATTGCTACCTGAGGCACAGTCTCTTAATGGTTGACTACTGGGCACAGTCTTTATAATTGTACCCGAAGCAGTCTCTTAATGGTTGCTCACTGAGGCACAGTTTTAATGTTGTAACACTGAGGCATCAGTCCCCTCTTAATTGGTTGCTACGAAAACTGAGGCACGAGTCTCTAATGGTGCTACACTGAGGCACAGTCTCTTAATGGTGCTACATCTGAGGCACAGTTCTCTTTAATGGTTGCTAGCACTGAGGCACAGTCTCTTAATGGTGGCTCCATGAGGCACAGTCTCTTAATGGTGTACACTGAGGCACAGTACTCATTACTAATGGTTGCTACACTGATGACAGTCTCTTAATATTGCTAATATGGGCACAGTCTCTTAATGGTTGCTACACTGAGGCACAGTCTCTTAATGGTTGACTAATGAGGCACAGTCTCTTAATGTTGCTACACTGAGGCACAGTCTCTAATAATTGCTACACCTGAGGCACAGTCTCTTCTGGTTTGATACACTGAGGCACAGTCTCTTAATTTGCTACAATGAGGCACAGTCTCTTAATGGTTGCTACACGGAGGCACAGTATCTCTAATGGTTGCTACACTGAGGCACTCTTTCATGGTTCTTTACACTGAGGCACAGTCTTTAATGGTTGCTACAAGAGGCACAGTCTCTTAATATTGCTAACATGAGGCACAGTCTCTTAATAATTGCTACACTGCGGACCGTCTCTTAATAATTGCTACACTGAGGCACCAGTCTCTTAATTTGCTACACTGAGGCCACAGTCTCTAAAATTGCTACAACTGAGCACAGTCTCTAATGTTGCTACACTGAGGCCAGTCTTCTAAGGTTCATACACGAGGCACAGTTCTTAATGGTTGCTACACTGAAGGCATAGTGCTTTAATGGTTGTACACTGGCAGCTCTATATGCTAAACGCTAGTCTCTTAATGTGCTACATGAGCCAGTCTTTAAAGTTGCGTACATGAGGTCCAGTCTCTAATAATTGTTACACTGAGGCACAGTCTCTTAATAGTTGACTTACACTGAGGCACAGCGTCCTTATAATGCTAACGCACGCGGACCTAGTGCAATGAGAACATCTAAGCTCATGAGGCACAGTCTCTTAATGGTTGCTATACCTCGGAGCACAGTCTCTTAATGGTTGCTATATGAGGCACCAGTTATCTAATGGTTGCTAAAGCCCAATTTTTTGTCCGAGTACTGATTATGAGAGGTACGTCTTTGGTGCTTAGTGGTGGAATGCTAAGGTCCCCCCTTCCCCCTAAGCAGAATCCAGCACTTTTATTAACATTAAACCGTAGAGATGAGCGAGCCTAAAATGGCTGGGTGCTCGTACTCGAGCCGAATTTCAACGATGCCGGTGCTCGTTGTCGAGTCATACGAAGCCACCATTGAAATCAATGGAGACCCGAGCATTTTTCAGTAAAATTACAAACTGAACGAGCACTTTTCAGTGCACGGGGATGTTTCAGTGAAAGAAACAGTGAAACGAACACTGACGAACAGATGCGACAGTCGGGAACAGTCTGCAAATCGTGTTCCGGAGAACACGGGCGTTTGCAGAAGGGTGTTCTCCGCAATAGTTGGAAAACAATATGTGTGAAGAACAATTGCGATGTTGCAAAACAGTCTGAGTAATGTGTTCTTCAACATATCTAGTGTCTTCACAGTAATCTTGCGGAGCACACTCGTTCTGCACGCGGTTCTCCGGAGCGATTGCAATGTTCCCGGAACACTGAACTCAATCATGTTTGCACTTAGTGTTCTTGCACTGTTTTCTTAGTCAATAACAATAAATTAAAGTGTTTAAGGTATTTTTACTGTTCGTACACTTTTTTTTTTTAATTTAATTATGGCCGTCTCAGAGCAGGGCAACTAGCTCGTGCGTAGCACAGCACGGCCGGCGTATGCTAATACCACCGGGCTCAAGCTCGGCCGAGCGATACTCGCTCATCAGATATACAAACATTTTAAACCACTATCATTTTGAACCAGCGCTAACACTTAAACACGAAGGCTCGAGTTGGGGTGGTGGACCAACCGATCACAGCTTTCTTATTCTATTGTACCAATTGTTCTCAAACCTAGGCACTTTATCGGGAAAATTCCTTCATCAAGGTTAAACGGTCGGGACTGACCCTTGCCCATACTGGCCTCCAGATGGACAGTCGGACCAGAGAGTAAGGCACAACCTCTACGATTCTTCCATTTTCCCCAAACATACAAAACAGCATTATGCCCAAACAGCAAAACCAGCCCACGCCTTTAACTAGGTGGCGGAGGGAGGGCGGGACTGCTTCTGCGCGCAGCAGTCAAGAGGGGAAGGAGGGAGGAGACTTGCTCCTACTAAATACCAGAGCACAGGAAGGGGGAGGAAGTAATGCCTGCGTAAACCCCTCTCCATGTGAACGTGCAACACAGTGGCATTACCCCTTCGACTCCCAGCAATCATCCACCAGTCCAGGTGCACCCTCCGTAAAACTGTCGGGAGTACACTGCATTACAAAGACCCACAGTCAATTAGCAGTAAGAATGATGAGAGACTGTCTTTTATTAATCGGAACGCTAAGGCACAACCTCTTGGTGGTTGCTAGCCTCTTGGATGTCAAATACGTGAGGCACACGCTCTGGAAGTCGATGACATGAACACGGCATGTTGGAGGCACAGTCTTGGTGGGTGTCGTCTCTTACGGTAATCTCGCTTATGAGGAAAAGCGCCTCTTAATGCAGTTGACCACAGTAGTAAGCAGCGACTCTTATGGGAGGTTTTGCCCATAGAACGGCAGAGTCCTCTAATAAATAGCATAACCAGTTCTCCAATAAGACACATGGGGGTCATTGTATGTGTTTCCCCCTCACTGGAGCGCCTTTAGCGCTCCATCTGGTCTTGTGTTGGCCAGCTCTTGTCAAATGCACAGTTTCTTTTTGGACTTATAGGCACAAATGTACAAAAAAAAAAATCACCCTCGTTGCCCATCCCTTTCCTACACATCGGGCGGCACTGGAGTATTTTGCAAAATATTCGCGTCCCTTTTACAGAACTAGAAATCAAGTTCTAAAATCAGGCGCAGAAGACACCTGAGCGGAGAAATACAAAAGATCAAATTAGGGCAAAACCGGAAACTGCTACACGGAGAACTCCGGCGACTGTGGGAAAGGTTGCAAACAAATTCTCCAAAGTTTCAAAAAGACACTGCCTGGAAGTCTCTTGCGGTTAGTAGCACATTATGGCAGTTACAATAATGTAGGTCCAGTCTTTGTTGTTAGTATAAGCTGGCACAAAGGGCCGGCCATTAGGGGCGGTTGTAAACGGGGCATTTGTCCGGGACCCCATGTCCTAAGGGGCCCCATGCATAGGATCTATCGTGTTCTCTAATGTCATCCTCTATTCATTATATAATTACTATATTTCTATCTATAAATCTATTTCATTCTCATATATCCCCCTATCATATGCTAGCTCACATAACTTACCCTACAGCCCTCGATCCGTTACTAACTACATGTGACTCGCTGTGTTTGGTGAGGTTCTCCGTGTTTCCTCCCACACTCTCAAACATGGTACGGTTGATCAGATTGAGCCCATGGGACAGGGAGTTTTGGCAAGTTCTGCGCGCTGCGTCTAATCTGTGATGGTGCGCTACAGACAATAACTGGAATTATTATTAAGTAATAGCTCTGTTATGTAATAGTAAACGTGATATATAATTGTGCAGGAACTAGAGGAACCTCTTATGATGTGACTGTGGACTGTTGTAAATAGTTTATTCTTGGGGTCCCCTTTTTGTTTTGCCCAGGGCCCACACGTTTGTTCTAAACCCAGCCCTGGGCCGGCAGGGGTCTCTTGACAGGTAGGCAAGTTCTTGGCAGTTACAGTAATGAGGCACAGTCTCTTAACTTCTCTTGATGTCACTACATCCTCGTAGTAGGAAACTTCATGATACAGCACAGTGACTCGTTCGTATGTGAACAATTGGGCACAGTCACTTGATCCTGGACATAAATGGGCACACTCGACTTCCTAAATAAACGTTTTGCCATCGTGGTTGCCTCATCCGTGTGTTAGTTGCCTAGTGCCAGTATCCACTATGCCAGCCAACGCTCCATGTGACAGTGAAGATTCTCCATCCCTCAGTGCCAGCTATTTAGCACCACATTAGCACATAGTGCTCAGGCCGGCCCGTCTGAGGTCCCAGGTGACATAACCACTGGCAACATCAGACAGACGCATACGCGTGCCAGCGCCGTACTCATGTCCCAGTGCCCAATAACAATGCCAGCATCACAGACACATAGCAGTGCCAGCGCCGTACTCATGTCCCAGTGCCAACAAACAATTCCCGCATCACAGACACATAGCAGTGCCAGCGACCGCCGCGCGCGTCTCAGGTCCCAGATGCCCAATAACAATGCCAGCATCACAGACACATAGCAGTGCCAGCGCCGTACTATGTCCCAGTGCCCAATAACAATGGCAACATCACAGACACATAGCAGTGCCAGCGCCGTACTTATGTCCCAGTGCCCAATAACACTGCGTCTTTAAACACCATCAACACGCCCACATAGTCAGTTGCCACATTACAATGGCTAGATCAAGGCGAACGTTACTCATGTCCAGTGTCTGCAAATAAAAATTGCCCGATCACAGACAAGTAGCAGTGCCATGCGCGATGTCCGTACTTTCAGCGTGGTTTCCCAGTGCCAAATAACCATGCCAGCATCCACCGGACACCTCGCGTGCCAGCGGCGTACTTATATGTCCACAGTGACACATAAAACACAATCGCAAGCATGCAAGGACACATAGACACTGTGCCGCCCTAAGCGCCTTTTTATTGCGCAAATTCGGAAAACCTGTCAAAAACGGATGCGTTTTTTATTGCATGCGTTTTTTAACGGATTGCATAAAAACTAACCAAAAACAGTTTCAAAACGCCGTGTGTGGCATCAACCTTACTCATTGAAAATTCATTGGGGCACATTTACTAAGGGCCCGCAGACCGCATTTCTGTCGGGTTTCCCAACTTTTTATGTTTTGTGCTGCATTTAACAGGGGTTTTTGTCGCACGCAATCGCGCCGGCTTTCATGCGACACAAATCGGGGGACGGGCCGGCGGACGATCCAAGGGATTCAGACAAACCGCAGGACTTAACTTTAAAATTGTGTCGCACTTACATGCACCGGGAAGAAGAAGGTGAACTCCGGCGGACCTGAGCGGGGAAGTGACACATGCAGGATATCGGGTGCAGGATCTTAGTGACTCCCCGCACAGCGCATTATACACGGACAATGCACTTAAGCACCAGGAAGGAAGAAGGTGAACTCCCGGGACCTGAGGCGGGGGAAGCGACACAATGCAGGATATCGGGCGCACGATCTTAGTTCTCCACAAAGCCCAACTATACAGCCGACAATGCCACTTACATGCACCAGGAAAAGAAGTGAAATCCAGGGACATGACGGGAGGAAAGAACGACACATGCAGGATATCGGGCGCCATTCTTGTGACTCCACGCACAGCCACTTTAACACGGACAATGCAACTTACATGGCCACCAGTGCAAAAAGAAGGTGGAACCTCCGGGCCTGAGCGGGGAAGTGGACACATGTCAGGATATCGGGCTCAGATCTTAGTGACTAACCGCATCACAACATTATACACGGACAATGCACTTACATGCACCAGGAAGAAGAAGGTGACACTCCAGGGGGACCTGAGGAGGTGGAGGAGGAAGCGACCATGCAGGATATCAAGGTCGGCACGATGTCTGTAGGAATCCGAAGCTGTGCGTTTCTGTCAGTAAGTAAATGTGCCCCTTTATTTTGGTCCGTCTGATTTTGGCCCCAGTAGCTCCGTTCTATTGTCAGTATTGGTGTGGGGGTGGCATTTATTTGGGCCCAAGCCCATGTGCTCTCCTGTAATAGTGATCATGGAGTCAGAGGTCCAGGTTGTTCTTCATGTTCTCCTGTAACAGGTATGTTTTGGTGATCACATGATGCCCCCATGTAGGATGGGGATAGAGTAGAAGTCCCTGTGTCAGGAATCCAAACACCTACCGACTCACCAAGTATGCCAAGTCAGATAACAAGTTTGATTTTAGGGGGATGTGAGGGAAAAAAAATGTAGTTTACTAGGGCTCTATCGAAGCCGTCACAGCTGATTGTGAAAAAATGTAGAAGTAGTACAGGTTTTCTTTAAATAGTTTTGGAAATGATACACAGTGTCGGCTCTGTGCATATTGGGTGAAGCTGAATGATAAATATAATATCATGCATGGATTCCGCCCTTGGAGGGGCCCTTTGTGGTCAGTTCTATGACCTGCACTTCCGCAAGTTCCCATGATCCCTGACATAAGTACGGTAGGTCATAGCCTGGGAGGCCCACATACTCTTTCGGAAAGAGGTAGGTGATCTAACTCCTATCCCTGACCCTTCTTATATATCTTTAACCACAAGGCCTAAAAACCAGGGTAGTCTTCTGGAAAGTCTATGAAGTGTGTCATTCTTGTAGCTCCCAATTCATAGATCCGGCCGAGATAATTGAACTTCTGGAATGATGATCTGTGGGAAATGCCATATTTACAAGCTATTTCCTACCGGGGGCATATATGGCAAGAAGAGTGGACATGTTTGGTTTTTCAAGCTCGAGAAGAGAAATTGGATAAAGTACGCAATGCTTTGTCTCAATGTATTGAAAAAAACACTATGGGGCACATTTACTAAGGATCGACTCACCCCACCCCCCCTGACCGCATTCCATCGGGTTTTCCCGACTCTCTTCCGTTTTTGCGAACATAGGCGGTTTTGTGGGCACGTGAATCATATTTGGTGACTTTCATGCGACATAATCAGGGGGCGGCAGTGTCGGCAACGGCTGATCGGGGATGAGTTGGGATTTAAAATTCAATTGGTGTCGCAAGACATGCACTTTACATGCACCAGGAAAGAAGAAGGGAACTCCCAGGGACCTGATCGGGGAAGGGAAAGAGACACATGCAGGATATCGGCGCAGCAGGATCTTAGTGACCCCTCGCACACGCATTATACAGGACAATGCACTTACATGAACCGGAAAAGAAGTGAACTCCAGGGTACCTTGCATTGGGAGGAAGCGACACATGCAGGATATAGCGTGCACAGGATCTATTGACTCCCGACAGCGCATTATACACGGACAATGCACTTACATGCACCAGGAAGAAGAAGGTGAACTCCGGCGGACCTGAGCGGGGAAGTGACACATGCAGGATATCGGGGGGACGATCTTAGTGACTCCTCGCACAGCACATTATACACGGACAATGCACTTACATGCACCAGGAAGAAGAAGGTGAACTCCGGGGACCTGAGCGGGGAAGCGACACATGCAGGATATCGGGCGCACGATCTTAGTGACTCCCCGCACAGCACATTATACACGGACAATGCACTTACATGCACCAGGAAGAAGAAGGTGAACTCCGGGGACCTGAGCGGGGAAGTGACACATGCAGGATATCGGGGGCACGACCTTAGTGACTCCCTGCACAGCACATTATACACAGACAATGCACTTACATGCACCAGGAAGAAGAAGGTGAACTCTGGGGACCTGAGCGGGGAAGCGATACATGCAGGATATCGGGCGCACAATCTTAGTGACTCCCCACACAGCGCATTATACACGGACAATGCACTTACATGCACCAGGAAGAAGAAGGTGAACTCCAGGGACCTGAGCGGGGAAGCGACACATGCAGGATATCGGGCGCAGGATCTTAGTGACTCCCCGCACAGCGCATTATACACGGACAATGCACTTACATGCACCAGGAAGAAGAAGGTGAACTCCGGGGACCTGAGCGGGGAAGTGACACATGCAGGATATCGGACGCAGGATCTTAGTGACTCCCCGCACAGCGCATTATACACGGACAATGCCACGGCCCCCCCCAATGGACCCGGGTGGTAAAGTAAATCTGCCCAGTGTGTTCCAGGGTGTTATGGAGGGTCCTCTGGAAGGCAGATCTAGTCTCTTCTCTCGAGTGTTTGGATCATCTATAGACCTGGTCATGTTGATTGTCACAAGGGTGAAGGACTTGGTTACATCCCTGGTAATATGATGTCACCACAGGTGCACGCTGTTATTCCTTTTCATGTGATGTCCACACAGGTGCAAGCTGTTATATTCCTTTTCATGTGATGTCACACAGGTGCACGGCTTGTTTAATTCCTTTCATGTGATGTCACACAGGGCACGCTTGATTATTCCTTTTATGTGATTGTCACACAGGTGCACGGCTTGTTCTACTTTCAGGTATGTCACACGGTTGCACGGCCTTGTTCATATTCTTAATGGGCTGTTCACACAGGTTGCACGGCTTGTTTATCCTTTAATGTGATGTCACACAGGTGCACGGCCTTGTTATATTTCTTTTCATGTGATGTCACACAGGGCACGGCTTGTTATATTTCTGTAATGTGATTTACCACAGGTGCACAGCTTGTTATAGTCCTTTTCATTGATGTCACACAGGTTCTCAGTCATTTTATTTCTGGTCATTGTGATGACACACCTAGTGACTAGGAGGGTGGGGGGACATTATACAGGGAGTGATGGGGCGACATCTATAGTAAGAGGGCTAGTGGGGGGACATATATGGGTGGAGAGGGACATCCATGAGAGGAGGCTCTTGGTGACATTCAATTGCTGGGGACGGAAATATAGACATCACTTAGAAATAACTACCAAAAGAAAAGCGACTGACACATCCGTTATAAAACGTTATAAATTTATTGATATCTCATTAAATCAACAATACGGGTGAAAGCCGAAAAGCAACGACGGGCCGCATGACCATACAATAAACATAGTTAGCAATGCACAGAAACCGAAGTAAGAGTACAGACCAAAAATAGCCATAAAGTGCAAGATACAAACCCATAAGCGGGCCAAAGCGTAGTTACCTGCGATGAAATAAGGACCGCGCTGGCTCGGCACCACCCCGACGCGTTTCGGCACAGACCTTGTGAATCTGGAGATTCCAACCACATAAAAAGGGCCACATAGACTCACAATAATGGACAACATGGTTATGGTCACAGGCGGTAGAATACATTTTTTTCTTCTTTCCTGGCTTCAATGCATATTTTCTTCAAAACAGTAAATCTGAAAAATGGTAAATACCGTCCTGTTTGCCTTTGTGAAGGAGGAAATATCTCCCTATTTTTTTTTAGGGGTGTTGTATGAAGCCTTTATATTTGGGTATGCCACACATGCGTTTGTGAAACCGTTTTTGGTCCGTTTTTGAAAGCACCCATTTTTGTCCGTTTTGTTATTGCGCAATTCGGAAAAAAACCTGTCAAAACGGATGCGTTTTTTATTGCATGCGTTTTTTAACGGATTGATAAAACTGAACCAAAAACATTTCAAAACGGCCGTGTGTGGCTCAACCTACTCATTGAAAATTCATTGGGGCACGATTTCTTTACAGGGCCCGCAGAACGCATTTTGTCGCGGTTTTCCAACTTTTTAGTTTTTGTGCACTGCATTTAACAAGGGGTTTTGTCGCAGCAATCGCGCCGGCTTTCATGCCGACCAAATTCGCGGGGTACGGGCAGCGCGGAAATTTCGCAAGGATTCAACAAACCGCGGACCTTAACTTTAAAATGTGTCGGCATTACATGCACCGAGAGGAGTAAGAAGGTGAACTCCGGCGGACTGAGGGGAGTGACACATGGCAGGATACGGGTTGCATGATCTTAGTGACTCCCGCACAGCGCTTATACACGGACAATCACTTAAGGCCACCAGGAAGAAGAAGGTGAACTCCCAGGGACCTGAGCGCGGGGGAAGCGACACATGCAGGATATCGGGCGCACGATCTTAGGCTCTCCGCTACAGCCACATATCACAGACAATGCCACTACATGCACCAGGAGAAGAAGTGAATCTCAGGGTACTGAGCGGGAGGAAGGACAACATGCAGGATACGGGCGCACATTACTTCAGTGACTCCACGCACGCCACTTTAACACGGACAAGCACTTACAGCCACCATGCAAGTAAGAAGGTGGAAACCTCCGGGCACCTGAGCGGGACAGTGGACACATGCAGATATGGGCGTCAGATCTATGACTACCGCATCACAACATTATACACGGACAATGCACTTTACATGCACCAGGAAGGAAGAAGGTGAACTCCGGGGGACCTGAGGGAGGTGGAGGGGAGAGCGACATGCAGGATATCAAGGTCTGGCACTGTCTGTCAGTGAATCCGGAAGCTGTGCGTTTCTTGTCAGTGTAAGTAATGTGCCCTTTATGTTGGTTCCGTCTTGATTTTGGCCCCAGTAGCTCTCGTGTCTATTGTCAGTATTGGTGTGGGGGTGGCATTTTTTAACGGGCCCAAGCCCATGTGCTCTCCTGTAATAGGTGATCATGGAGCAGAGCGTCAGGGTTGTTCTTCATGTTCTCCTGTAACAGGATGTTGTGATTCACATGATGCCCCATGTAGGATGGGAGGAGTAGAGTAGAAGTCCCTTGCAGGATATCCAACCCTACCGACTCACCAAGTATGCCAAGTAAGATAACCAAGTTGATTTTAGGGGATGTGAGGGAAAAAAAATGTAGTTTACTAGGCCTCTATCGGAAGCCGTCACAGCTGAATTGTGAAAAAATGTAAAGTGCACAGGTTTTCTTTAAATAGTTTTGAATGATAACAGTGTCGGCTCTGCTGCATATTGGTGAAGCTGAATGATGAATATAATATGATGCATGGATTTCCGCCCTTGGCGGCCCTTGTGGTCAGTCTATGACACTGCACTTCCCAAGTTCCATGATCCCTGACATAAGTACGGTAGGTATAGACTGGGAGGCCAACATCTCTTTCGGAAAGAGGTAGGTGTCTCTATATATTTTAACCACAAGGCTAAGAAACCAGGGTAGTCTTCTGGAAAGTTATGAAGTGTGGTCAGTCTTGTAGCTCCCAATTTCAATAGATCGCCGAGATATCTGGAACTTCTGGAATGATGATCTGTGGGAAATGCCATATTTACAAAGCTATTTACCTACCGGTGGGCAATGGCAAGAAAGGTGACATGTTTGGTTTTTCAAGCTCCGAGAAGTAGAAATTGGATAAAGTACGCAATGCTTGTCTAATGATGAAAAAAACACTATGGGGCACATTTACTAAGGATCCGCTGACCGCATTTCCATCGGGTTTCCCGACTATTTCCGTTTTGCGGAACATAGGGGTTTTTGGGACACGTGATCAGATTTTGGTGACTTTCATGCGACATAAATCAGGGGGCGCAGCTGTCGGACAACCCGGCTGATTCGGACTGAGTGTGGGATTTAAAATTCAAATTGTGTCGCAAGACAATGCACTTACATGCACCAGGAAGAAGAAGGTGAACTCCAGGGACCTGACGGGGAAGAGACACAGAGGATATCGGCGCAGCAGGATCTTCAGACTCCCCGCACTAGCATTATAAGGACAAGCACTTACATGACCGGAAGAAGAAGGTGACTCCAGGGACCTTGCTTGGGGAAGTCGACACATGCAGGATATGGGCAAGGATCTAGTGACTCCCCGACAGCGCATTATAACGGACAATGCATTAAATGCACAAGGAAGAGAAGGTGAACTCCAGGACCTGAGGGGGAAGTGACACAATGCAGGATATCGGGCCACAGGATCTTAGTGACCCCGCACAGCGATTATACACGGACAATGCACTTACATGACACAGGAAGAGGAGGTGAACTCCAGGGACCTGAGCGGGAGGGACAACATGCAGGGATATCGGCGTGCAGGATCTTAGTGACTCCCGCACAGCGCATTATACACGGACAATGCCATTACATGCCACAAGAGAGAAGGTGAACTCCGGGACCTGAGCGGGGAAGCGACACATGCAGGAATCGGGCCACGGATCTTAGTGACTCCCGCACAGCGCTTATACACGGACAATGCACTACAGCACCAGGAAGAAGAAGGTGAACTCCACGGGAACTGAGGGGGAGGAGACCAAATGCAGGATATCGGGCGAGGATCTTAGTGACTCCCCGCCAGCGCATTTTAACACGGACAATGCACTTACAGCACCAGGAAGAAGAAGGTGAACTCCAGGGACCTGAGCGGGGAAGATGACACAGGCAGGATACGGGGTGCAGGATCTAGTGGATCCCCCGCACACGCATTTACCACGGACACACTGCACTTACATGCACCAGGAAGAAAGAAGGTGAACTCCGGGACCTGAGCGGGGAAGTGCACATGCCAGGATATCCGCGCAGGATCTTAGTGACTCCCCGCACAGCGCATTATACAACGGACATGCACTTACATGCACCAGGAAGAAGTTGAACTCCGGGTACCTGAGTGGAGGGAAGCGGACACATGGCAGGATACGGGCAAAGGATCTTAGTGACTCCCCGCAAGGCGCATTATACACCGGGACATGCACTTACAGTGCACCAGGAAGAAGAAGGTGGAACTCCGTGTTGTAGGGAGGTCATACAGGCATGTGGAAGGCCACACCTACTACTGACCTCCATCAGGATCATGCTGAGGTGTTGTAGGGAGGTCATACAGCACATGGAGGCCACACACAATTACTGAGCCTCATCAGGAGCATACCCGGTGTTGTAGGGGAGTCATACAGGCACGTGGAGGCCCCACACACTACTGTCCTCATCATGAGCATGCCGCGGGTGTTGTAGGGAGGTCTACAGGCACATGGGGGCCGCACACAATACTGAGCCTCATACAGGAGATTGCCGAGGTTGTTGAGGGAGGTCATACAGGCACGGGAGGCCACACACACTACTGAGCCTATCAGGAGCATGCCGAGGTGTTGTATGGAGGTTCAACAGGCACGTGGAGGCCACACACACTATGACTCATCAGGAGCCTGCCCAGGTGTTGTAGGGAGGTCATACAGGCATGTGGAGGCCACACACAATACTGACCTCTCAGGAGCATGCTGAGGTGTTGTAGGGAGGGCATACAGGACATGGAGGCCACACCAATACTGGCCTCAATCAGGAGCATGCCGAGGTGTTTGTAGGGAGGTCATTACAGGCACATGGGAGACCACACACACTACTGACCTACATCAGGATCATGCTAGGTGTTGTGGTAGGGAGGTCATTACAGGCACCGTGGGGGCCGCTCACAATACTGAGCCTCATTTTGACTGTGTTTTGCCATTTTGGGGGATGATCCAAATTCAGGCCTCCATTTGTTAATAATTTCATTCCCATTGATCATTTTTTGTGTGCATTTTGTGTAAGCACATATTCAGCTTGTACAGAACAAACGTTATTCAATGACAATATTCATCATTAAGGTCTAGGATGTGTTATTTGAGTATTTCCTTTATTTTTTTGATAAGTATATTATATCAGAACAGACACATAAGTCTGAAAACTAAGACCCAGAGCCCTAAACTGAGCCTACATTTATATGTGTTGACACTCTGGGGCGTGAGCCAATAGCTTCCTGCTAAGCCTCAGGACGGTACAGGTAGTATCAATGTAAATAATAACCTTTTCAGTTGCAGAGACAACTAAACATGCCTTCTAATAATGCCCCATCATGCCCTATCCCCACCACTTGGTGGTAATCTTGTACTTGCAGCCTAACTAGGGCAACCTGCTTAAAATAGACTTAGCCAGTAGATCCTCGAGGCACATACCAAAGAGGGCACCGAAAATCTGTATATTACCATGAGATTGGGAAACTACGAAATACCTGGGTACAAGAATACCAATGTAGTTAGTTGAGGTGAAGCCCACTCGGACCGGGACACAAGAAGGATCTGGTGCTAGGGATCTCAAATAAAATAGAAACATTAGTACCCGCAATTCCACTGGGAGAAGCGGACGTCGATACTTGGTATGAATCATATAGATACCAAACCGAACCAAAGCCCCATGAGTCACGGCTGGAGATTAACAAACATATCTGGACCTTGCCTCGCCAAAAGGAACAGCAGGATCAATTTGTCTATGACCCAAATTGGATAAAGCGAATATAGGAACACTGAATGAGAGCCAGGAGGTGTGCCATGGAAATACAGACCTCACATCAGCTTGACACAGCCCCCATATCAGCTGTCACCTGCCGAAGAGATGAATGACGGGGCGTTCACAGCGCAGCGCAGAACGACAGCGTAGAGACCGCTCTGACATATATTGTTGACTATACACATTCTACTGGGCCGCTGGCTAAAACTACTACGGCGCATTCAATATGGAATAATACTAAGAATAGCAATATAGAAACACTATGGTCGTATGTGGTTGAAAAAAACCAAACGCACATAAAGAAGTTCTGTTGACAATGATCCGTACTATAGAGAGTAAATACTATATTTTATTCAGTCCACGTAATTTTTTAGAGGATGGCCTGATTATCGCTTGGACAGCCTTTTTTGTGGGGCAATTTGGGAGTCAGCATGTCTGCTTCCGATCGGGACAACGCGTTAACATTACATGCTATGGCATTCCAATACTGAGACATCAGTTTGTAAGTATGGTAGATGTATGTACCAGGTGGTTAAAATAGTCATATACTGTGGGAATAGCGTCAGCAGGGATCAAAGTAGGACACCATTAAGCAGATGTCGGGCTTTTGACAAGTGCAAGCACTTTCCGAAGGATGGGCGCACTACATTGACAAGAAGGACTCTGGCTCGGGGGTGAGGAAAGACACTGACGATATCGACGAACCAGGACAGGCCCGAACGCATATAGCAATACCAGTTACATGCACCAGGAAGCAAAAAGGTGAACTTCAGGGACTAGAGACGGGGAAAGTGACAAATCGCAAGGATGTATCGGGGCGCAAGGATCTTAGTGGACTCCCCCACAGCGGCATTATAGGTACTAACGGACAATGCACTGACATTGCACCAGGAAGATAAGGTGCAACAGGACATGAGCGCAGAATAAGAGTAAGTCACAAACAGAGGATAAGCGGGGGAAGTCGGACAAAGCCAATATATGGGCCAGGAACTCCTTAGTGATCCGCACGACAGTCAATTAGTACACACGGACAATGCACTTACATGCACCAGGAAGAATACAGGTGGAACTCCAGGGACTCTGAGAGCGGGGAAGCGAACACATGCAGAGATTATCGGGGGCGGATCTAGTGTGACTCCCCCACAGCGAATTATACAACGGAACATGCACATTAAGCACCCAGGAAGAAGAAGAAGGTTGAACTATCAGGGACTGACGGGGAAGCGACACTGCGGAATATCAGGGGCAGGATCTTAGTCGATCCCCGCACAGCGCATTAATACACGGGAAAGCACTTACATGCACAGAGAAGAAGGTGAATCGAGGGACTGGGGGGGGGAAGCGGGACACAGCAGGATATCAGGGGGCAGGATCTTAGTGAATCCCCGCAGGCAACATTATTACACAGGACAAGACACTCATCCAGCGAAAAGGAAAGAAGCAGGTGCAACTCTGCAAGGAGCTGAGGGACGGGAAGCGACACATGCAAGTGATTTGCGGGCAGGATGATTCTTAGTGAATCCCGACAGGCTCATATACAGGACAATGCAACTTACATGCACCAGGAAGTAAGAAGGTGAACTCCGTGCGAGCACCTGAGGGGGCGGAGAACGCGACACATGCAAGGGATTTAGCGGGGGCATGAATCTAGGACTCCTCGCACCAGCGCTTTATAACGGAAAGACAATGCACTTACATGCAAGCAGAGAAGAAGAAGGTGAATACCGGGGACCTGAGGGGGAGGAAGCGACACACGCAGGACTATCGGGGTGCAGTCTTAGTGACATCCCTGCACAGCTGCAAGTATACAGCGGACAATTGCACTTACAGCACCAAGGAAGAAGAAGGTTGAACCCGGCGGGACTGAGCGGGGGAAGAGGCAACACATGCAGGATATGGGGTGCAGGATCTTAGTGACTCCCTGACAGAGGCATTATACACGGACTAATGCACTTACAATGCACCAGGACAGAAGAAGGGAACTACCGGGAGAACACTGAAGAACGGGGGGAAATGACAACATGCAGGATTATCGGGGCGCAGGATTTAGTGACTCCCTGACAGCGCATATACAGCAGGACAATGCACTTACATGGCACCGGGAAGAAGAAGGTGAACTCCGGGGACCCTGAGCAGAGGGAAGAAAATGCAGGTATATCGAGGTGCAGGATCTTAGTGACTCCCCGCACAGCGCATCTATATACAGGACAATGCACTATACACGCAACGGGACTAAGGAAGGTGAACCCGGGGACTGACGCGGGGAAAGCACAACACCTGCCGGATTTCAAGNNNNGATATCGAGGGGGAGCGACTTAGTGACTCCCACACGGCGAATTATACACGGACATGCATACATTGCACCAGGAAGAAGGTGAACTCCAGGGGACCTGAGCGGGGGGAAGCGACACATCATGATATCGGGGCAGGATCTTAGTGACTCCCGCACAGCGATTTAAACAGGACATGCACTTACATGCACCAGGAGAGAAGGTGAACTCCGGGACTGAGCGGGGAAGGACACATGCAGGATATCGGGTGCAGGATCTTAGTTGATCCCCACACAAGCGCATTATACACGGACAATGCACTTACATGCACAGGAAGAAGAAGGTGAACTCCGGGACCTGAGGGGGAAGCGACACATGCAGGATATCAGGGGCGCAGGCGATCTTAGTGACTCCGCACAGAGCATTATACACGGACAATGCACTTACATGCACCAGGAAGAAGGTGGAACTCCGGGGACCTGAGAGGGGGGAAGTGACACATGCAGGATATCGGGCGGCGCGATCTTAGTGACTCCCCGCAACAGCATTATACACGACAATGCACTTACATGCACAGGAAGAAGAAGGTGAACTCCGGGACCTGAGCGGGAAAGCGACACATGCAGGAATCGGGTGCAGGATCTTAGTGACTCCGCACAGCATTATACACGGACAATGCACTTACATGCACAGAGAAGAAGGTGAACTCCGGGGAACCTGAGCGGGGAAGTGACACATGCAGGATATCGGGGGCGGATCTTAGTGACTCCCGCACGCGCATTATACACGGACAATGCACTTACATGCACCAGGAAGAAAGAAGGTGAACTCCGGGGGACCTGAGCGGGGAAGCGACACATGCAGGATAGCGTGGCGCGATCTTAGTGACTCCCCACAGCGCATTATACCGGACAATGCACTACATGCACCAGGAAGAAGGGTGAACTCCGGGACCTGAGCGGGGAGAGGGAAGCGACACATGCAGGATATCGGGGAGGATCTTAGTGACGCCCTGCACAGCGCATTATCCGGACAATGCACTTACATGCACGGAAGAAGGTGAACTCCGGGACCGGAGCGGGGAAGTGACCCAACATGCAGGGTATCAGGCGCAGAATCTTGTGACTCCCGGCAAAGCGCATTATACACAGACAATGCACTTACATGCACCAGGAAGAAGAAGGTGAACTCCAGGGACCTGAGCGGGGAAGCGACACATGCAGGGTATCGGGCGCAGGATCTTAGTGACTCCCCGCACAGTGCATTATACACGGACAATGCACTTACATGCACCAGGAAGAAAAAGGTGAACTCCGGGGACCTGAGCGGGGAAGCGACACACGCAGGATATCGGTGCACGATCTTAGTAAATCGCAGCACAGCACATTATACACGGACAATGCACTTTCTGTGAACTCCTCCGGACGGTTTAGTAATGTGCCCCATTGACACCATCACCATAGACAGGGGGCATTCTTTACACCTAGAGGAGAGGAGGCTACAGAAAAGGGGACACTATAATACCCCATACTATATCCACATACATCCTTGGCTTTGGCCTTTTTACTATGAGGAAATACTCACATATAAGCTGAGGCTTAAATAATTATGTCCATCATTTATAATAAAATGTCCAGCAGCAGCCGCACCTCAATACACAAATGTCCACAGCAGAGCCCTCCTTATATTAAATGTCCACAGCAGGACCCCCCTTTAATGTAATGTCCATAGAAAAGTCCCCCTTTAGCAAAGCAGAGCCCACCTTTAGAGAAATGTCCACGGAATATCCAATGAAATAATCTTTAAGCAGCCGCTCCCCGGCCACATATCTATATTTATGGGTCTCACACGACCCCTTTAAGGGCACCTTTGAAACTTTGGAGAGTTGGTGCAGCTCGGGACAAGTCTTGGAGGTGCCATTATTTGAACTGAATCCTCGTGTCTGTAGAAAGTGTTTGAAGTCTGGACACTATGTGGCTTTATTAAGATCCAGTAGTGTTACACATCATTTTAACCCTGTATTTTATGTCTTGCAGTATCTGACTACAGGTTCTCTGTTACTGGCGGCCGCGCAGAAACCTTCCTTATGTTTTGTGAGTTTCCAAATTAAATCCATTTTTTATTATATATGAATATATATATATTGTGGGGAATTGCTGTGGCAGATAGTAGGCAGCAGTGCAGGAAGCAGGGACACACGCAGGTTATAGTCCAAATCAAGGGTTTTATTCACAAAACACGTGTCAACGCAAATTCAGCCTCAGCATAGACATAAACAAACCAAATCCTACCCGTCTGAATACTGTCCAATGCAATAGCAAGTCCCTCTATATACGTGCACCTGGCTGCCAGGCAGGGGCGTAACAATTGTGATTGCAGGGTGTGTGACCACGACCGGTGCTGGGGAGGGTCAGTGTCTGCCTGAGATAAGTACGGGCCCTCCCCAGCACTTATGGAGGTAGTGATGCCGTCACTGCACCGGCCACCTCAAAAATGACCCATGCGGAGCTCTGCTGGGCCTCTCTCTATGACCCGGGAGCACGTGATGCGGTGCATGATGTCATCACCCGTGTACGGGTCAGAGAGAGGCAGAAGAGGAGCAGCGTGACAAGAAGAGGAAGAAGCTGGGGAAGCACTAGTGAACACGGCCCAGGCGCTGCACTCTGCTGGAGCAGTGCAGGGTCACCAGATTCATGAAGAACGTGGCCAGAGATCCTGAATTTGGCGCACCCTGCACACTACACAGGGCAATCTGCTTTTAGTGCAGTTTGCACTGTTGTTAGTAAATGCGCCCACCTGAGTGAAGCTGGGCCCCCCACCTTGTTCAAATGTAACAAATTTGATGTCAAACGTTTGTGCTATTTTTATGCTGGCTTGTGCAGTAGAAATTTCCGTTTCTGCTGCTATCCTTTTTTTTTTCAACCAGCCCCCCCCCCCCCCCACTTACCCAAATCAAACAATACTGGTGCGCAAACAATTATGTTACGTTTTTTGAGGTTTTGTGCGCTCAATTTTGCTTGGCTGCTTTTGTTTGAAAGACATTAATGAAATAGTAAGGTCAAAAGGTCAGCAGCCCCCCCCCACATTAACTGAATCACAAAAACTTTTGTCAAATGTTTGTGCTACGTTGTTGTAGAGAAAAAATTATGTTTATGCTGCATCATATTTAAGGTAATGTCACGGCCGTCCCACGATCCTTGGTACGGATTCCTTTGTGGTTCGGTTAACCCGGCCCCTGACTCACAACTCTCTAACGCTCTGCTTCCCGACATAGGCGCGCACGTCCCGTCACTTGGGAACAGTGTAATTGACATACAGCATACCACAGAGTGTTAAATGTAGGGAGTACCACCATGTAGTGTAAAATGCTACAGCATACCACCCATGTAGTGTAAAATGCATTACAGCCGTACCACCTGTAGTGTATAAAGCATACCGCGTACACCATGTAGTGTAAAATGAATACCGCGTCCCCATGTAGTGTAAAATGCATACCGAGTTACCCAACCATGTAGTGTAAATGCATACGCGTACCCCATGTAGGTAAAAATACAGCGTGCCGCCATGTAGTTATAAAATGCAAACAGCGTGCCCCAATGTTAGTTAAAATACAGCTTACTGCATGTAGTGTAATGATACAGCGTACACACCATGTAGTTGTAAATGTACGGATGCAGGCGCCCACCAGGTGTATGCATACAGCTAATGCCATGTAGTGTTAATGCATACAGCATACACCATGTAGTGGTTTAAAAATGCATCACGGTGCATGAGTGCCAAATGTAGTGTTAAATGATACAGCCTACCGCCATGTATTAAAATGCACTACGGAGTGCCGCCATGTAGGTGTTAAATGCATTAAGCGTACCACCATGTAGTGTTTAAAGGCATTACAGCGTACCGCCATTAGTGTAAAAGATACCGCATACCACCATGTAGTATAAAATGCATTATAGCGTGTGCCATGAAGTATAAAAACTAAAATACTGGTAAAATATACACTCAGCCGCCAATTTATTTGGTCCACCATGCTAGTAACGGGTTGGACCCCCTTGTGCTTCGAACTGCCTCAATTTTCGTGGCCATAGATACAACAACGGTGCTGGAGCTCCTCAGAGATTTGCTCCATATAGACATGAGGGCATCACACAGTTGCCGCAGAATTTGTCGGCTGCACATCCAGATGCGAATCTCCCGTTCCACCATCCAAGAAGATCTATTGATTGAGATCTGGTGACTGTGGAGGCCATTTGTGTCAGTGAACCTCATTGTATGTTCAAGAAACCAGTCTGAGATGATTCCAGCTTTATGAACATGGCGGCATTATCGACTGAAAGTAGCCATCAGAGTATACAGGGGTAGGTACTTGGTGCATATAAGGGATGGACATGGTCAGCAACAATACTCAGGTAAGTGGCGTAAAGGGTTCCCAAGACCCATGACACAGCACCACCAGCTGACCGCTGAACAAGGCAGGATGGATCAATGACACCACCACCACCAGCCTGAGCCGCTCGATTTACAAGGCAGAGGATCCATGCTTTCATTGTTGACCCAAATTCTGACCCTACCATCCGAATGCGCAGAGAAATCGAGACTACATCAGACCAGGCATCGTTTTTTCCAATCTTCTAATGTCCAATTTGAATGAGTCTTGTTGGCAAATTGTAGCCCCAGTTTGCCTGTTCTTAGCTGAAGGAGGAGTGGCACCGGTGTGGACTTCTGCTGATGTAGCCATCTGCCTCAAGTTATGACTGTAATGTGCGGTCAGAGATGCTCTTTAGGACCACTTGGTTGTAACGGTGGCGATTTGAGTCACTTGCCTTTTATCAGCTCGAACCGTCTGCCCATTCTCCTCTGACCTCTGGCATCAACAAGGCATTTCCGCCCACAGACAGCGCTACATGGATTTGTTTTCTTTTCGTGGACCATTCTTGTAAACCCCTAGAGATGGTTGTGCGGTTGAAAATCCAGTAGATCAGCAGTTTCTGAATAATCAGACCAGCCTTCTGGCACACACACCAGCACACGTTCAAAGGCCACCAAACACCTTTCTTCCACAACATGATGATCGGCGAACTGACGAAGAGGAGATTGTCTTGACCATGTCTAATGCTAAAATGCACTGAGCTGCCGCCATGTGATTGGCTGATTAGTAATTAAGTGTTAAGAGCATTTGGACAGGTTGTGACTCTAATAACGTGCGGTGGAGTTGATTACACATCACATAGTGTACATACATACATAGAAAAATGTATTACTGTTTATTGTTCGGACGTTCGGCTGTTACGGCCGGAGGGGGGGAGGGATGTTGACAGAGCCAGGGGGAAATCGGCGTCGTGCGTGGGGTGGGGGGTAGGTGTTAGCGGAGATCAGGGGAGACGAGACGAGTGGGAACGGGGGGAGAGACAGGGAGCAAAGGCAGGACGGATCGGCAGTGACGAGGAGCGCTGACGGAGACCGGGGACGTGGGACGGAGGTGAGGAGAGATGGGAGGGACCGGAGACGCGGAGCGTGAAACTTTGGATGGTGCACGTTGAAGGCCTGGTCCCAATGTTGATGTGCGCACGGTGAGTCAGTACTGTTCCAGCGGTGGATGGAAGTGCCGGCCGGGTGAATGTAGGGGACAGGGGATTGCAGGACCTGTGTAAGGGGCATGAGTAGTCTGAGGATCTTCTGGCGAAATGGGGTTATGTTGAGGCTGGAAAGCAGGTGAACGTGGCGGGAGCCTGACAATACCCTGTCTGTAGGACGGCCTGCGCCTGAGGCGGATCTCAAACTCGCCTCATGGAAGGTTCGCCCACGGATCCCGCAAAGAACGCACAGTTGCCGAACTTACTTAACTAGTGGGAGGCCGGGGTTAATATGAGGCTTCAGAATAGAGGTAGCCAGGAGGAGTTCACCATCTTTTCCGGTGCGATGTAAGGGAATTGCAGGTTGTATATCAGGCTGTGCGGGAGGCAGTCACTAATCGAGCGATATCCTGATGTGTCGAATTCCACAGATCAGGTCCCTGATTACTTCTTCTCGGGCATTGTGGTGCCATACACTCTCTGTCCCCCTTTTTCCCCGCCTCTCTTCGTTTTGTCTTGCATCTCTGCTCAGATAGATAGGAGATAGATAGATAGATAGATAGATAGATAGATAGATAGATAGATAGATAGATACTGTGTATGAAGTCTATTTATCTCATATCTATCTATAAATCTAACTCAAAAGTGTCATATCCATCTACCTGAGATCTATCTGTCTATGGAGATTTCCATGCTCTTCTAGTTCCTCATCCTGATCTATAAACAATAAATGTCTTGGACAATGGTGTAATTACTCATTTGTTGGTTTCCATTGTTCTTAGATCTGGTCTGAGGTTTCTATGTGTTTCACATGAAAGATACCTGAACACACCTGCCTGGCAGAGGGACAGCACATGAGGCGGAGGAGGTCCCAAAAAGGCTGCAGACATTTAAGCAGTAGAGATACATTGTTAAAGTTCGATACAACAGGGCACATTATTACTGTGTGGCGCAAGGTCTGTATTCTGGTGCCTGATGTGGCTGTGATGTTATATTGTGGTGCACGGCCTTGCTGCGCGGGATTTAAGATTCAAATTGTGTCACATCCAATGCACTTACATGCACCGAAAAGAAGAAGGTGAACTCCTGGGACCTGAGCGGGGAAGTGACACATGCGGATATCGGGGGCACGATCTTAGTGACTCCCAGCACAGAGCATTATACACGGACAATGCACTTACATGCACCAGGTAGAAGAAGGAGAACTCCGGGGACCTGAGCGGGGAAGTGACACATGCAGGATATCGGGCGCAGGATCTTAGTGACTCCCCGCACAGCGCATTATACACGGACAATGCACTTACATACACCGGGAAGAAGAAGGTGAACTCCTGGGACCTGAGCGGGGAAGCGACACATGCAGGATATCGGGCGCAGGATCTTAGTGACTCCCCGCACAGCACATTATACACAGACAATGCACTTACATGCACCAGGAAGAAGAAGGAGAACTCCAGGGACCTGAGCGGGGAAGCGACACATGCAGGATATCGGGCGCAGGATCTTAGTAACTCCCCGCGCAGCGCATTATACACGGACAATGCACTTACATGCACCAGGAAGAAGAAGGTGAACTCCGGGGACCTGAGCGGGGAAGGGACACATGCAGGATATCGGGGCAGGATCTTAGTGACTCCCCGCACAGCACATTATACACAGACAAGTGAGCCCCATTGGGTCAGAGACCGATTTGGAAAGCTCTGTGCAGCGCTGTGTAATCTGTGTGCGCTATATAAATAAAGGAATTATTATTGTTATTATTATACTATATACTTGGATGGCGTCCAGGAAAAGTAAATCCTGGAAGTCCCATTATGTATAGGGCAGTGTATGGGGCTTCATTGCGTCCCCTGATCAAAATAAAAAAATGTCAATCACCGCGGTCTGGGCTGTCGCACTACATCACCAGCCCTGTCCTCTCTCTGGTTGGCCACGATTTTGTATCCTCGCCTTGGATAGCAGATACATTT